>MEJB01000097.1:219854-264731 GCA_001752375.1 Rhazya stricta
GACCCCCATCTCTTTTCCTTCGGAATCTTTCTGAGGTCTCCGCGTAATACATTACGTGTTTACTGGGATCTCTTAGCTTATCGTAGCCTCTCTCTCTCTCTCGTTGCTCTCTCTCTCTCCCACTCCCCAAAAAAATTAATAGTAATAATTTTGTCTTAGTGGTATTAGCATGTGTATATTCAGGTCAACAGGTAGTCTTTCTGGTGTTAATGTGAATTAGGTTATGTATAGCATGCATATTTTAACATTAAACGTAGGTGAAGCCATGCAGGGAAGCAAGGCARCACTAAGAAGATATTTAGTAGCAAGATGACCAAACTAAACATTATTTTAATCTCAATTAGGTCAGGTTTTTGTCAAAGACATTTACTTGTTTCTAATTCTACTCCCATAGATCAAAATAGGATTTGAAAGCAGATTATCAGCCCAAGTAACAGGTTCATATCACAGTCGCAAGTACATAGGTCAACGCTCACCTATTAAACCTAGGATCATGAGAAACTGTACAAGGATTACTAAGCACGTGTCAGTCCATATATTTGACTTTATAAGCAGTGTTACTTGGTGAATGATTAAGCAGGGTCAAATTAAAAAGTCATCTAAAACAAGTCATATATAGTCTGCAAACAGCCAGCTTTTCTCTGGCATGATTTTGCTTAGCCACAGGTTCTTTTGTGCATCATCTGTGTTCCTCTAATGTGCAGACTTGATATTCTTCTATGAGACTATTTTTACTGCATCTTTATATAAGTATGGTTATTGATAAATAGATGTGCAGCTAACCACCTTAGTAAGATGGATACATTATAAAATCTCGTTCTTCCCTTCCCATCTCCCCTCTAAATAAGAAATAAAAAAGAATAGAGTAAGACAAAATACAAGGAAATTGTTTTTGGGTAAAAGAAAGGAGGGGGAGGGGTTTTATAGCAATGAACAATTTCCCCTCATCACAGTTCAGAAGTAAGGAAACCATATAAAGTCCAATAGTAAGGATGCAAGAAGTTCAGTTCAGCAATCTCACCAATCATTTCTTCCTTCATCTTTTCTCGCTTTTCATCTGCTAATGGCTTCAACCGGACAATATTTCTTCTTGCTTGGTCATTTGATGGATCAATTTCCAAGATTTTTGTCATGTCTATAGGAAAATGATAAAGCATAAGACATACAGATAAAGAAAGTTCAAGAGAAAAAATAAAATGAAACAAAAGATCAGTAAGAGCTATTTATACTTCAGGAAAGAGCTAGTTTTCTTTTGTCGGTTTGGTCATTAGAATTTGAAGGTTCACCAGATTTTGCAATCTAAGGATATACAAAGGGATCCAAAAGCAGCTGCAATGTATTCCTCATCCTCTTTCTTGAACCTTTTCTTTAAGGCACAATCAAAACATGCACGCTTATCCAAAGTCCACAGAATATATATATATATAGAGAGAGAGAGAGAGGACTAAGACCGCAGTGAGTGGCACATTAATAGTATAATGAGTAGTGAGGTGTTAGACTTCTTTGAACAACATACCAGCAATAGCCTCATCGAAGTGTTCCAGCTTTTCATGTGCCTCTCCTCTTCTATGCAAAACTTTGATGTACTTTGGGTTAAGTTCTAATGCTTTTGTGCACTCCTTAATTGTCTCCTCAAACTTTTCCTGTAGAAGATCAAGAATGTAAATTCAGTTCGAATAATCACGCATGAAAGACAATAGGGCTTGAGTCTGAATAAAAAATATTTATTTAAAAATCACATTAGTAAGCACGGGAGAAAAGTCTGAATCTGTGTAACCAATATCATTACCTCCCCCCCAACCCCCCAGCCACCAAAAAAAAAAAAAAAAAAAAAAGGAACCATACACCCACTCTCAATGCATCCACCAAATAATAATAATAATAAATGCTTGTAAAATCCCTCGGCAACTCTAAATGACAAACTTGACAGTCTTTTCAAGGGTTAGAAAAGATAATAGAAAATTACATCTGAAACATGCACCTTAACCCCAATTTTAGATTGATACGACGATAATTTTCCTGTAGCAGGATAGGTTATCAGTGTTCCTCCAACTAAACTGGAAGTGAATTAAGACAGAAAAACGTGATTACAAGAACACACCATACTCAACTGATCGACATTGCAACAATTTAAAGGTATCAGTTTTGCAAACACAACAATGTGGTACAACTCAGGTATTTTCGCTTCACAAGACAGAAGCATCTATATTCAGTTAAGAAGATTTAATATTGAGACCCAGTACAAACTAACACATCCATGCACTAGCACAGACGGCAACCAGAGATAGATGAAACTAGATGAGATCTTTATTCTTTGCGCTGATTCAGATGAGCTCAAAAGATGTTTTACAAACATGCCTCTATGCCTGCACCATTTTAGAAGTTTCAGTGATGCAGGACATGAAATACTACAACATAAATTCAGTACATATTCCTATATCTATGAGACTTTAACCACAAGCAACAAAGTCAACTCCAAAAAAAAAAAAAAAATAATAACTATGACATAAATTGATGTATCCTGATTTCCTATTTCAGTAAAATTTCATGTCATGACACAGCAGAATTGGAAATTAGATGTCTTGATAAGGCACAGCAATATTTCTCCAACAAAGTATCTGTTGCTGAACATTCTCTTGATATATAGATAACAGATATTCATACATACAACAGTAGACCCCTTTGATGATTCAGTCATAAAATCTTTGTTTATCCTTTTTGTTTTTTCTGAGGGAGCAAAGTGAGTTTCCTAGTAAAGTAGACTAAAGGCATTCTGAGATTGATTGATTGTTCTGAGGAGGTCTTGTATCCTTTTAGCTAAAATAAGATACAAAGTTAGTTTTGAGAGCTTTTAGATGAAAATACCTTCCAGTTTTACAAAGAGTTGTTCTATTAAGTCACCTTCCTTTTATTTCTTCAAAAGTATTTCAATGCATAAGAGAAAAATATTTAAGTCCCCAGGTGCAGGCCTAACCTTACAAACTAGAAGCAGCAATCCTACCATTCTAGACATGCCAGCCAGATTCAGTATAATGTTAAACGAGAAAACTCCTCTGCTAAAAAAAAAAATATTGGGTTTAACTACCATTTCTAAACCAGTATGATGTAGACACTCCATCTTCTTTATTTTTTACAAGTATATTGTATCTTTAGCATCCAACATCCAAGCACTCATTATTGCAGCAGCACTAGAGAATAAGAACTATAATCGATCTTTTTAATTGCATTACGTGAATAATTAGGGCCCCAGGGATAAGGCCCCTAACATCCGTTAAGATCAGCAGCTCTATTCTCATCCCTAGCCCATTTGCCATTCCTTGGGAAGGAAAAGAAAAGGAAAAAGAAAACCATTTTTCCTGAGATGGAAACTTACTAGCTTGTAGAAACATGCTGCGCAATTCGCATGGCATATAGAGCATATTTCAGCAGATGAGGATACATTCGATGCAAGTTGTAAAGCAGTTCTGTACTTAGACAATGCCTCTTCATAGAGCCCATCTTTGAAAAATGCATTGCCTTCAGTCTTCTCGTTGTTTGCTTCTGCTAATGCTTTCTGCTCCAAATAAGAGGGATTTTTAGAGATAACAAATGTAAATAAGCAACAAATAGGTAGCTTTAAGGAAGCGGACATGGCACCTAATGTATTAGTTAACCATTTTAAGTTTTAAGCTCTATAAACTGCCTTCACTATATACCAAATTGATCAGGCTAGCTTAGACTCCCTAAACACATCATGACTATCAGTGAAGTATCATAATCTCTGACAATCACATTATTTAGCCACTTTGGCGTGATTCTTTCGCATTCAAATATTTAAAAATCAAAGTTCCATACAATCAGAGCACTGATAGAAGCATAAAAGTTCCAGAAGCATCCACATGGAATTAGGGCCACACAATTGGGATTCTTCCTTTCCTTTCGCTTTTCTTTTTTGGAGTTAAAGATCATGCAATTATTCAGGGAATTCTACTACTAAACGGTACCTGATTATCGTCTAGAATCTCTTAAATTCACAAATCTTTGTTAAATGTTATTCCATTAATTCTCCTAGTAACCAGAACCCAATTTCAAGAACATGAAAAAGCAGACCAATTCTCAAATTCTCCTCTACAATGTTCTAAAATCATCCCAAAAAGAAAGGATTTCATAAAGAAAATTTTAAGAACGTAGAAATGAGGACTATACGCATTGAATCTCCAATCACCTCATCATTTTTTTCTTCATCAGGCTTCACGTTTTGCTCCTGTGACTGCTGCTCTGAGCAGGCCTCCACAGCAGCCTTCAAATCATCGCCTTTACTGTTATTACTCTTCTCATTACCCCGTTCACCTTCTTGTTTTGCTTCTTCGTCCTCGTTGAGCTCGGCGTCGCTGGCCGTTTCAAATCCATCAGAGGCATATCCTACAGTATCATCGCCGCCGTGCTGTGAATCCTCCACCATTCTTGCCGTCGATGAAGATGACGGATCTCTTATTGGCTTTGCTTCCGGAATCTTCTCAATTTTACTTTCTTCTCCAGTTGCTACTTGTTCAATTACCACCATCTTTGGCTCCCTTTCTTCACTGGTTCGTCTCTTGGATCTTCTCACAGAATCGGAAACTTTCTTCAGCAATCTAACAAAGGGTTCTGGGTTTTTTCTATCATTTGCTTGTGTTTCGAGAAACCTCGGTTCATTCTTCCAACATCAGTTTCACGAGAAGAATAACGACGCCGTTACTAGAAAATAGATATTTTTTTTAACCCGGATGTAGATTTCTTGGTCTTGGGCCTCTTGCCCATCATCAGCCTCTATGGCCCAATCTGACTCTTGAACTTTCATTTCTTTCTTACTGATTGGCATGTCATCAAAGTAAATCACAAAGTTAAATTCAAAATAATTTTTTTTCCTTTTTTTTCAAAGAAAAAAACCCTTTACGAGCATTCGAGAATAAATGAAATTTTAATATGTTAAAATTTATTATAATAATATAATAATATTTCACTTTCGAATAATAGTAAGAATAATAATGACATTATTGTAATTGATAAAATGATTTTAAAAATATTGATTTTTATATTATTATAAAAATTATTATTCAAAGTCTGGAAAACTTTCATTTGCTTCAAAACACTTATAATTATATTTCTCATTTTTGCCTACTGAATATCTGATCCATGAGACAACTTTCAAGCTGTGAGGAAAAGGAAAAAAGAAAAAAAAAAAATTTGGTGAGCAGATTTGGCTAAGTTTAATTTAACACAAACAAAATTCACAGTTTTATGTAGAATTTAGATTGAATTAAATTATTAAAATTATTCAGCATGTTGATCATACAACTAATTAATTTTTCGATCACTTATAAATCTTTTTTTTCCCCTCACTTAAAGACCTCATGTACTCAACAAAGAGAAAAAGATTAAAAAATGCATAGGAGATGGTTATGAAACAATTACTTATAAAATATGAGTTCACTTTGGTTCTTGAATAGCACTCTCTCCATTTTGCTGTTGGACTCATTCTTACTTCACAATTGAGGGAAACAGGGGGAAATCATTCATTGTTCTTAGAATACAGTAATCAAGGTAATAGAAACTATTTGCATATGTTTTCTTATGACAAAGGCAATTAATGGAATTGTTCAAGTGATCAAGAACAATGTTACTAGCTTGATACTTAAATCATTCCAATATCCTGATGCTGCATTGACATTTCATCATCCAAAAAGAATGAAAAGAACTGAGACTAAATTCACCAACCATTTTTATAATTTGGATCAAAGCTGTGGTTCAGAAAAGGAGAAGTTTTTCCCWTGAATGTTCACACAAAGCATCATCAATCACTGCAACAAACCAAAGTGACTTATAAGAACTTGCAWACCAGAAAAGCATCATTGATCAAACTGAGCATTAAAATGTACTTGTTGATAAGGAGCTCAGCATCCTAACTATAAAGAAGGAAATGCACTCTACCAAGTACTTTAGAACTTCATCAGAAGCACTAAAGCAAAATACGAAGAGATACATTGCAACTCAAATATAAGATAAAAATAGTATTTGCTAAAGAAAATGGATATCTGACASGATCAGAATTTTGCCCAAAAGATTCGTATAAATGGAGTAATCCATGTCATGCACACAAATAGCAGCTCCTACATTTACATGTGAGAAAAGAAATAGGATTTAGCACAACCTATACGTAAATCAGTCATTCATGACAGTATTGGCATACTAGACTACACTGCCTACAAGTTAGCATTGCAGTGTACTCCATAGAATCACATTGATTCAACTTAGTTCACCAAATCTCAAAAACTGACCAAAATGGTCAACATGGTTGGGAACCAAGACCACAGTGCCTCCTTATGGTTATACTCTTGTGTTCTTGCAAGAAATTCTATCTGTAAACTGGGAAAATGCATCGACAATTCAAGTAGGACCGAAGCAGTCAGGGGGAGCTAACCACCACATTGTTTCCATCTTTATTGTTATTGCTATTATGTTTTGGCCTAAAGAGAAGGACTTTTGGATCCAGAGTATAGCAATTATTTAGAAATTCTTTGTACGTCAGAAGAAAACTGTCAATACTCATAATAAAGAGGTCTGATGGATGAGAGATATTAAAACATTAGACGACCAATCACTTTGCTTGAGGTGTGCCCTGCACTATTTTATATTCTTTCCAGCTCTTTGTTGTTATGCTCATTGTGATTAAACAGTTCTCTCCTTACCATGCTAACCCATGCTAACCCATCTTTTACCCTGTTACCCATAAGGTCAGAAGATCAGGAGATACTGTATTAAAGAAGGCATCTGAWAAACTTGGTTGCAAGAGTAGCAAATACAGAAGTTCAGGCAGTTCTGGCTAATGGAAAATACCTTCAATCAAAGTATACCAACTGTGAGAAACAGTTGCTCGACCAAATCCTTGATCACTGGGAACTCCTGTAAGTTATCAAATCAAAGAGATGCATGGTTGAGACAAATGCCAAGTTAACTGGAAAATGAACAGTTCATTGTTCCTTGAACCAAGAATATGACAGCTCCAGTGATTAGGAAAGTTGAACGAGCAAGAAAATATATACCTTTGTAGCTACAATAAAATCTCCATTACTGACATGTCTCCTTACATTCCTCCTCACAATGATCAGTCCGCTGTTTAATTTTTTTTTTTTTWAATAACATTATTCAAATGAAAGGGATTAGTCATGAAAGGATCAAGATTGTAATTTAGCGCAACAATTGCAAGTTGTAGACTGTTCTGGATTTAAAGCTAGTACAAATGAAAATACCAACTACAGGACAGGAAGAGACTAGCATCTTACCTTGAATCAAGACAGAGAAGAACATAGCACCGAAGAATGTGGAATAGGAGACGAGGGGAGAATTCTATGTCCCTTGACATGCGATTAATCTTTAGTGGACAACACAAATTAAAAAAAGAAAGATTAAGATGATATAATCTGAATCTAAAACATAAGCAAAGATTTGCAATAAAGGATGAAATTTCTATTACCAGAATGTACCAAGTACTCATCATTTTTTTCAGCAGAGTCATATTGTAGGGGGAACAGATGAAACATAATCCTGAATTATCCCTCATTATTGCTTCAAATATGTGCATGCATATCTGTAATATCACATATCGGGTGAAATGTTYATATTGAGGAGAGAATGCCAATACCATTGATATCAAGAATTCTGTGCAAAGTTGGACAGAGGAAATCAGATTGTGCTATTGTAAGACTCCCAGGCACAGGTTTTCTGGTATGATAATAGCAGCAAGACATTCCATGGTTTCCTTGACCATGATATTTGTTTTGTCACCCATGTTTTGGAGGTCAAAGTCTTAAGCTCTACTCTAGTCTAACAAATAAGCAAGAAGACATCTCTACTTTCTCCAAATCCCCTCCCCCAAGCATCAAAAGCAGCCAAAAGAACAAAGAGTAACAATACTAAGAATAATATTTAAGATAACAACAAGAATGATAATAATAGATCCAATAGAGGAAACTTAAAAAGTTAAATAGAACGGAAAGATGTCAGACCACTTTTGAGAGTTCATTCCCAATTTCTTGTGCAACATGTAAAGCTTCTCCCAATTTGTTATTAACAGCCCACCTGATAATCTCTGGTTCTCTATCCTATAAAAATTAAAGAAAATTGTGGAAAAGAAAAGTTGATAGTTAAAATAAGTAGGAATAGCAAAATGAAGTGATTGTCTCAGATAAATATGCACCTGGCACAAAATTGCAAATACGGATAGGGCAACAGAACGGACATTCTCAAATCCATCAAATGAGGTCTTATTCAGAATTACAGGTATCAGGTAGTTGGGTATTGAAGCTACATTCAACATGCAAACAAATTCTGTACTAAGAGAAATGAACTAATAATAGGCGGCCATATGAAGGATTGTAAAGAAAAATCACAATAGCTAATCTTACATTCAACAAATTTCTCTCTTGATTTAGTATTAGCTGCAATGCACTGCACAAAAGAAAGAATATGAAAACCTAGTTATGAGGATTTTGAAATGAAGGGCAAAGTGGGGAAAATTATCTACACTCATTATTTCGTGTAAGAAATCTTTCAACCTGGAAAAGAGTCATCACATTGATTATACGCTTGCAGGTCCTCTTAGTAAGAAAGTTATCTGTCATCAATCTGAAGAATTCCAGCACTTCCTGTTTGAATTAAAATGCCAAAGAGCCTCGATTACTCAGCACCAATAGATCTACCATTTTTAAAATAGACTCTTGACACACTAGAAAGACTTTAAATAAGGAAGTTTCCCTTCTTCCTAACTTCTCTTGTAATGAATAATCAGTACGGAAACTATTATTTACAGATAACCATAAAATTTTGCATGTAAAACCAGATTTTTAGTCCTGTGTCCTTAAATTTTCTAATTTGTTCTACAGTGAATCTCAGCTGATCATAACAAAAATACAACTGTAACCATGCTATTATGTTGAAGACTGGGAGGAAAGAGCTGTTACCTGTAGCAATATTGCCATGGTGCTGCAAGAAAAGTACAACATCTGACCAGTCCTGTTGTATTTCTCGGGATCTTCCTTYCTTTTCTATCAGGATCAACCCCAACCAAAATCAAAGTTGAATATAAAGACAAGCATAATGCAAAACATGCAGAGAAATAAACAAACTCCACATTTCATTTACTTTTGTGTTTGAAATGTATCAAACTTTTGAAGAGCCCAGAGGAAATTGAAGTCCGACCAAGAAAAAAAGGTATAATTTTTTTTTCTCAATAAGTATAATTTCACACACATTGGGTTAGGGCGGAATGAACCTCAAGCAGGAAGTTACTAAGGCAACGAATAGCAGACTCTCTCGATGCTTGATCTTGCATCTCAAGAATCACTTCTGGGATAGCCATTGGTTTCCTAAGTATCCATTTAAGACTGTGTTGTTGCTTTCTGATTCTCTGATTTCCMGATTGGGCTCTKGAAAAATCTGTGTAAAAATTCACGAAAATGTCAGAATTCAACGCGCACGCAGAAAAGCTCGAGCTCAAGACTAAGACCTTGATCAATCTTGGATTCATGTAAGAGGTTCAGAGTCCTTTCTTCCCAGCTTTCTTCTAGTGTGTGCCAGAATTCTTGAATTTCTTTGCCTTCCATTGCTATTCATCAGAAAACTATTCCTGGCTTCCTGCGGTTGCGTTTGAGAGGGAGAGAGAATTGAGTCCTGTCTACATTTGAGCAGTTGAAATTCCCGGGCTATATAGATATGCTAAGGATTTGAACATATATTCCAAAAAAAGAAATTATTTTCCAAAATATTCCTCCTAAGTGTGATATTTAATGCAATTTGATCCATTGTCTAGTTTGAATATCTTTGTATATGTTAAGTAATTCAAATTCAAATTTTTTAATATACCCTCTTTATATTTGTCAAATTTTAATTTAAAAAATCATCCAAATGTGAAATATTTTTGTACAATTAAATTTTTATTTTTCGATACTGTATGAATAATTTATATATTCACCAAATCTCATATGGTCTCGGAATAAATATAATTATGAAATAAAGGCAAATTTAATATAAAGGATGATGTATTTTAAAAATAATATCAAATAATTTATAGTTTGATAGGTAGTTGAATTTAATTTATTTATACATACATTTTAAATTTATATTCTAAGTTTGATTAGTGTGTTAGTAACCAACATAACAAAACTTTTAATACTCTTATTTTTTAATTTTTTATTCTTTTCTAATCCTTTAAATTTATATTTGAGTCGATTTACATTAATTAGTAATCGAGAAAAAATAAAAAATAAAAAACAAGGATAATTTATTTTCTGATAAATAAATACTTATTAAACTAATGCTTCTAAATGGATTTAAAGATTCAAGGATGATTTGCTACAATTGTAAGTTATAGAGCAAATTAACAAATGGCTTGAAAAGTTCTTCATTTTTAGAAGAAAATGGATAAAATTCATTTACAGTAATAAATATAGAATTGTTTCAACTAAAATTATTTGATAGAGGGCATGTTGAATTGCCAGCTCAAAGAAATTAGTTTTCAAATTATTTTTGAGTTTTATATATTTTGATGGTTTGCGTTAAGATYGTTGATTTTTTTTTTTAGTTCTTTTTATCATCCTGAAAATTTTGTTTTCTAAAATAGAAAATTGAAAAAATTATTTACTTTGGACGTTTTAAAAAATAAATTTATAATATTTTATCGTATGAACTTTAATTTTAATTTTACAAATTTTAAGTAATTTTACACTTTTAGAATTGATGAATCTTGCAATAAATTTTTTATTTACTTGAAAATATATATACTTGCACTATTAGACAATTGMTTATCAATAATAATATAATTTTCAGTAATTTTTTTATGAATTCATAYAGGATAATAAAATRTCAATTAAACATTAATAGTGAAAATCATAAATTAAAAGTAAAATATGATGTGGAATAAGTGGATTTGGCCTTTAGAACAAGGTCATGGCCTTTTCCTAGTTTATTTATTCACAAAATTCGAACAAAACAATTATTGACAATCTATATTAATATTATTCATTGATAATCTGCAATAAAACACAGCATTAATTTTGTAAATAAAAGAACTTTTCMGTTGATAGTGAGTAATTAAGTTCTTATTAAAAAAATGAGTAATTTTTTTATATCTTTTTAAAAATATAAAGACGTCATTAGGATTTGTTTAGGAGGTTAATGAAGTATTTTTAATATCGTTTGAAAAAGATGATATATATTAACTATTTTTGCAATATATACTTTCTATATTGTGGTCTAAAACAGATTTGCTTAAATAGAAAAGGAAATACTGATTAGATAGACAGTAATATTTGGATTTCAGATTTAATTAACCTTGATTTCACTTAAAATTTATAATGACAAATTAAGTATTAAATAATTAAGTAATAACAAAATTCCATCATCAAACGCATTGAGATAGCTTTGGGACCCAACTTTGTGAAGGTCCGAGCTTCCAATATGAGGCCCAGATTAATTTAGTGTTAAAATCCATCAATTTTCAAATCCCAAGCCCAGCTAATTCTAGCCCAAGGCCAACTTTTGTGTCTTTGGTTTCCTTACCTTTTTCTTTTAAGTTTCTCGTGGCCATCAATAATTTACTTTTTCCTCTTAGTTACATACATTGTTCCAAAAGGTGGAATCTGAGCGCCACGGTTCCGTCTAAAGAAATGTGTGAAGAAAGTAAATTATAATGACTCAATTGATCCATAAAAGTTAATTTGTTACCACAACACGCATAAGAAGACCTAGTTCATCATTAATTTCTTATTCTAAACTTTATCCTTAAAACTAATTGAACTGCTCACGCGAGCAGTCCTAATTACATACTCATTGTCAAAGGTGGAAAAACAAAGAAACAAAAAACTCAAATTTTCATTTTTAATTACTCAAACGACAAGAATCAATTATAGAAATATGGCTAAGTTGAACTAAACAAAATATTATAAATTTCCTATATGGATTCCACTTTTCTTTTTCACTATCCTCACCGACTTAAATAGGGGGACTCCTATGAGAGTGAAGATTAATCACACATTTAAGTCTATTAATTGTTGCAATTTTAATAAATCTAATAAAATGGAAAGACCCTTTAGGAAAATGATTGATATCACAAATCTCATTGTTCATACATGTTCTTTGCACCGGTTATTATCAGTCCCATGTTATATTTTTGTCATCAGATCTTAGAATGGATAAAGTCCGGCTTTACCCTCATCGAATGGTCTTGGATGGAGTGAAAGTAATTTGGGAATTTCTTCGAATGGTTGTTTACGTGTGTCTAAACGTATTAAATGGATGAATGTTGAGATCGAGATTTGATTGATAAAAGTTTATGAAATAMAAGATTTTTGGAATCATTTGGGAATACAGGTAAGGATAAATCCATTATTGMGATTAGTCGTTATGATTAATACTGGAATATTCACTAAAGTGAAAAAAAATTGATCTACATGGGGAGAATGGATCATTCAAGAATGGCAAGGGGGGTTTGATAAACTAAAGTCTATTTCAACTAGCAGCTTATCGAAGCATTATTTTAAGTTTGGATTTTTTTTTTTCCTTTGAATGGAAAGAATTGGTGGAAACTATAGCGGTTCAATAACGGATCATGTTAATGTGACGATTCATATAGAAGGATTGCAAGTTAAATAATGAATGGTTTTAGGCCCCAAGTGCAATATTTTATTTTTCAAAATTCTCTTTAGGTGCCTTGTTTGCGTAGCCTTGTAAAATATTTAAAGAAAATAGAAAATATTTGGCGAATTACTTCAAATTCTAAAGGACTAAACCACAAATTCCAACTTCTTGGAAATAATTTTCCTTTTTTCCTCAGCGGAGGAGGATTTTGAGTTTCCTTTCCTCTCCGAATTCAATCTAGTTGACTTCTAACATGATACTACATATGCTGGCTCCTCCTTTGTTCTGAAGATCCTTTTATTGCTGCATCCACCGCTAAAATCCTCTCTCACACGGCAGGAGAGAACCTACAGGAGCAATCCATCATCAAATTTCTTAGATCTATAACCACCYTGACCAATGTCAGATCATCTTATGGGGGATTTGTTATTTGATTTGCTTTCAAGGATATCCGTGAAGTCTCTTTTGCGGTTCAGGTGCGTATCCAAATCTTGGAGGGCTCTAATCGACAGCACAGAGTTCATCAAAATTCAATTAAAGAGATCGCTTATGTATTCCGGATCTCACAATAATGTTGTTTTTGGAATGGATATTAAGGAGCTTGTTGGTGATGGATTCAAGCTTCTTGCTGGAAACTTTAATTCACTGATAAATCTTGTTWCTTCTGCTAAGGAGCTTTACTACCCTAAGAGAGATCACCAGCCTACAAAGGCATTGGTAGGGGCTTGCGATGGCCTACTGTGCATACGTTATTTCGAAGATAAGTTGTCTTCCAAGGATGGATCCAAAGATGGGATTCTTTTGTGTAATCCATGGACAAGAAAGCATAAAGAATTGCCTTATAGCCGCGTGGAGCATGAGTTTCCCAAGAGTTTCGGTAGCTGGGCAAGTCGGGTCAGTCGGAGTATTTATTGCGTGTATGGTTTTGGATATGATGATCTAAGTCATGACTATAAGGTTATCAGAATTGTAGGAGTCCAAGAGACCTTATCCGGACCATTTTACGATGAAGTAAAGGTCTACAGTCTAAAATYGAATTCTTGGAAGAGAATTCAAGATGTACACCACCCCATCTATAAATATAGATCTATGGAACCTTCATTGCAAGCAAGTTGTGTTCATGTCAATTGTGCTTTACATTGGCTGTTAACAGATAGAGATGATATTTTGAGTATCGATCTTAGAAAGGAGGGAAGCCAGTCTTTGCCCTTACCAAGTGGTGTTGAATGGAATAGACTTGGTGATGTTGCGATGGTGAAAAGTGTTAATTTAGGAGTTTCGAATGGTTGTCTATATGTATCGAAACTTGGTGTTCGGATCCAGATTTGGTTGATGAAAGTTTATGAAATACAAGATTCTTGGACTAAGTTAGTCGTACAAATAGAGAATGCTAGCCTCCCATTGAGCTTCACCTTTCGAGAGGATGCCATTCAAAAGATCCTTTGGGGACAAATAGAGGATGCTAGGATTCCGCTAAGATTAGTAGGGTATTTAGGGAATGAGAATCAATTGATATGTTTGGAAAGAAACTTTATACTTCTAAAGTATCATATTGAGAAGAGCTCATTGCATCTGATTGAAAGATGTATTCCAGGATATATGATGAACATTTATTACTCTGTAGCAAGCCTTCTCGATCCTCAAAAAGCATTCACAGAGGTAGAAGTAGAAGGTTCAAGCATAGTAGGACCGAATAGGCAGCATAAGCAACGAGGCTGATCGAGGGCTTTATTTAATCGTTTTCATTATGTGTTTACTTGGTCCAAATCTTGTAAGCCCCTTTCGTGTCCTGAAAGAAGGAGGGACCTAATATTATCATTCCTTTATTTTGCATACTCCATCATTCTTCAACTCTTTGTGAACAATATTATTGCTTTTCTCTATTAGATTGGCTACTCAATTGGTTAAGATGGTATTCTCACTAATCATGGCTCCTCATATATACTTAGAAATTGAGCAGATTGAGACTTTGAAGGACAAAAATCTGAAGCCTTGTAAAATCTTTAATAATATTGATGCAATAAAAAGTACATACTTTATTGTATCACGATAAGAATACCATCTTTCAAAAAAAAAAAAAAAATTGCAGGTACATACCCCAAAACCTCACTTTCATATAGTGAATGGGCCTAAGGATCACTCCYAGGCAGCCCCAGAAAGAGTCATAGGCTGCTGATGCCAACAAAGATCCCGTACAAACTATCTAAATTAACAGCTACTAAAACATCTAAACAGAAAATTTGASAAAGACTCCATTACTATGAGGCAGTACCTCTCTGTGTCTTGATAACTTTGTTCATCCATAATGTACTTAAAAAGTTAAAATGTTCATCAGTTGGCAATATTATTATTAATTAATAGGTCACGAGTCGATTTRCGTCATTTCTTTTTTTACTATTTTTCGAAAGAATAAATACACTTGACATCAATATTGAAGCTTATYCTTTCGAACCRTGCGAAAACTCTTCAAAGTTGGCCTTTTAAACTACAAGTTAAATTGCTAATTAAGCTATTTGCAATATATGGATTAGTGATTAAAAACAGTTTAGCTATAGGCTTAATTCTTTTAGAATATAATTGTTGTTCTCTTCATGAAAAGGAGATGCAAAAATCAGTACTGAATAATTACTATTTTGACATGGATTTAACATTCTTGAATGCACTTAAAAGGGGCTAGGGTTAGAGAGGAGATGGAGAGCAGAACTCTTTTCTTTGTTTAGAGCATCCTTATTCGATAAAATACTATTATGATTAATTTTCATTTGACATCATATTATTCGGTGAGTTTACTAAATTGTATTATTTATTTTTTATTATTTTAGATGGGGAGAGGAATGTATGTCTTGCGTGACCTTGTATACGATTAAAAGAAAATATAAAATGTTTAGTGTATAAATTAATGAAATAAAGAATTTTTGGAATAATTTGGACGTACAGGTAGGGCTARACCCATCATTGAGATTAGTGGTTAAGAATAATACTAAGATATTCATAGCATGAGAAACAATTGATCTGGTTGTGAAGAATGGATAATTCAAGAATGGCAATGAGGGAGCTGGTAAACTGAACTCTGTTTCAACTAGTAGCCTATCAAAATATTATTTTAAGTTTTGACGTTTTTTTCCCTTTAGATGGAAAGTATAGGTGAAAACTATAGCTGCTCATTAACATGTCAATTAAGAATTATTGTTAATTTGACGATTCGTATATATTATAAATAGATTTAAAAAACCTTCAAATACATTAAAGTCGAACTTGAATAATAATTCAATTGTTAAAAAAATTCACGTGCAAAATCAAGAAAAGATATATTAATACCTGAATTAATTAATTCTAAAAATCATATTTTGGTCCAAATCTATGAAAAATTTTGTATGGTTAACAAAGACCATCTTCCTTGATATTATTTTCTTTTTTTATATTATATATTTTTTTCCTTGTGAAGAAGGGAATTGCAAGTTCAATAGTGAATGATTTTAGGCCCCAAGCGCAACGATTCAATTAGAAAATTCTTTGTGTTTTAATTTCCTATTTTGAGTTTTCAAATCATTTTGAATTTTCTATCCACAGCTATTATTATATTACTGAAAATAGGTTAGGATATTCTAATATACTTTTTTATTCTCTTACTAAAAAATTTGGAATCATGAAATTTTTACTCGTTAATTTTAATCGAATTTTCTTAAATTTGATTTTAACTTTTAATTAAARCCCTTTTAAACTATCATTCAAATGAGATCAGCAGGAGCACTAGACAACTTAGATTCATTTGTAGGAAATTTCTCTTAAATTGATTTTAACTCTTAATTTATACAACATTTTAAATAATCATCCAAATGGAACCACTAGAGAGCACTAAACAACTTAGAGCAACTATAAATTGTACCAAGTAGAAATATTCTTAGATGCAAATATGTAATACCACATATCAGCCCAAAGAACAATGAGTAATAATAATAAGGATGATATTTAAGATAACACCATAATAGCAATAACAAAGTCTRTACTTTGGACCATGAACCAATAGTAGGCAGCCATACCAAGGATTGTAAAGGAAAATCACAAGAGCTCTTCTTGCATATAGCAAAATGCTTTCTTGTTGTTAGGGTACCAATGTAATTACCTTATATCTCAACTATAGCACAAGTTTTAAAAAATCTAATATAAGTTTTTTAAAATATTATAAAATTCTATCAAAAATATATATACGAGAAATTCTTTATCAATTTAGAAAAGAAGATAGGAATTAAGAAGAATCATTGAACTTTAAATACATGACAAGGTCAAACCAAAGACAACGTATTTTTACCACTCGAAACACAAAACAAAGGATGAAAGATGAGCCAAGAAWTTTTTCTTTTAAGAGAAATAATGGAACCCATGAATATAAACAAATAAAACTATTAAAGATGTTAATGAAAATAAATTACTAACAATACATCGCGAATCATCTATTTTGGACCCGCCATGAATTGAAACAATGAAAATCATCTTATATTAGACTAGGGCTGTTCAATGTACAAACTTTATATATTTTCCACAGATATGTATGAATAATAAATCACTATTACAATAATAATAATCTCTATTCAACCCCACTAATAAGTAAAAAGATGGGGTTATATKTTTCCTTTTTTTCTTGCAATTTCCTTCTTTGTTTCCTTTCTATAATCTGGTGATCAAAGCAATATACAACATCAAGAGCCTATAGAAAATGGAAAAATATGAATCATGCATTGTTAATTATGGCTAAGCAAGAAGTAGCTGTTCTCTTTCGTTTTGACCCCCAGCACAAGTCCACTTTGCTAATTTTTCTTTTGGTTCCCAGATAGCCTTGACAATTTGCAGCACCGCAGTGGCACTTCACCTCCGGGCCAAATTGTACAAATCTGCAAAAGCATGCGAGTTCCAAATCTTTAACATCATGGACATGTTTATTACATCAAAATTCAAAAAAATTGGCAAAGGCCATTGTTGCAGAAAACTAAACGACTATGTCCTTTTGAGATCATCTGGAACCCAAAAAAAAAGAAAAAGAAATAAAATCACAGAAGAACTACCGAGGACAAGAAAACGTTATGCTGATCATAGAAACACCATTAGCTTGTCTACTACAAAAAGGAAGTAATGATGGTGTAGCAGTCAGATTAAAGGAGCATCTGCTGCGGGGAGAGTGAGAGGTAGGGATGGGTGGAAGAAAGTGCATGAAGGGTGAGGGTATGAAGCTAGAGAGAGAGAGAGAGTCTGGCGCTGTTAGTGAGCAAGTGACAGCTGGTGCAGGCAGGGCAGACATGAGAAGAGTGGGGCTGGGGCTGGGGCTTTGGGGAGCATTCAGAGATGACTGAAAGGAAAGTGGGCAGCAAATCTAGTTTCTGAGTTTTGGGAATAAGGATACAGTATTTTGGGTATATGCGACTTAAATTGATGAAAAAGTTTCCCGTTCTTGATTTTGACCATAGAAGGTCTTTTTCTTTTCAAGGATCAACTTGGAATTTCAATCATATTTTGTGATTCAAATCCCAATCCAGAAACAGCCACATGAACAGGCATCAAGCACCTCAACTAAAAGATTTCTCAGCACTTAATCAAGCTACAATCAGTCTGCCCGACTGTCTTCAATAAAAGAAACTTCTAGTGCAGCAACTCGGGACACTAAATGAGTCTATAATCAAAATAATTCATGGCCACTTCAGAGAAATATCTATTATACAGGTCCATGAATTCAGAATACTCTATAATCAAAAGCCAGTCTCTTTTTCTATTTTAGCACCYAATCCTGTCTATTTGCTATACGTATGTCTTCCAACCTGACTTAGTTCAAGTTTCTACCAGACAATTCAGAGACCTGGCATGTGGYCCACTTTAAGGTTGTTATATGATTTAGGGGAGATCAGCATTCTTTTTGACATGTTAAATGCGGTGCTCGGTTATTCACAAAATAGAGGTCTTAGCATTTATGGAAATATCTTGCTAATAGAGGAACAATAATTTCAGAACGGTATTATGTGCAAAAGTGGACATCTATTTAAGCATACCGGTAGTCGTAGGTTAGTGGTTCTCCAATTTGAATAGATCGAGCAGCAAAGACTCCAACGCGGGTTTCCCCTTCAACCTGCCTTTAAAGAAAAACAAGATACAAAATAAAAAGAAGTTAGGAGAAAACGTTGCAGAATAACTTTCTTTCAGAGACAGGTTGCTGCACTTAGTAGTGCAAAACATGAGATCCTGGGAATGAAAGTGAAACCAATAGGATTTTTTCTTTGCTGGCATATAACTATATTCATCAATTCCAAAAGTTCAAAGAGTAGTCGAAAAATTCCAAGAGCACGTTCCTTAGAATACAGTAATCAAGCTAATGGAAACCATTTCAGAACACTTCAATCTTAAATGGGAAAATTTGAAATCATCAGCTAATTAAAGAGTATAAAAGCTTTATACATTTGTCCTACATTTCCCTTTTTCTTTTCTTTTTAACTTTTTGTCAATAGGCTTGGTTGTTACMTTGGGCCATAAAGCTGTCAAATTGTTCAACCATCTGAAATTATTGAAAGCATGAGTTGGATTCAGAATGCTTTCGTCCAAAAAATGCAAATAGCACAGTAGATAGGTTCCCTAATGAGACATCAGTCAAAATATATTATTGGGCATCTATCTAAAATAAAATGACTTTCTTATGACAAACCCAATTAATGGAATTGTTCAAGTAATTAAGAACAATTTTACTAGTTTGATAATTAAATCATTCCAATATCCAGATACTGCATTGACATTTCATCATCCAAAAAGAATGAAAATAACTGAGACTAAATTCACCAACCATTTTTCTAGTTTACAATTTGGATCACAGCTGTGGTTCAGAAAACGAGAAGTGTTTCCCTTGAATGTTGCATCAATCGTGAAGTCCTTCCGAATTTCACACATATAAAAGTTTTTCACTCCCTTGTATTTCATGTCCCACAGCCTTTTTTCACACAAAGCATCATCAATCACTGTAACAAACCAAAGTGATTATAAAAACCATACAAAAAAAGCATCATAGATCAAACTAAGGACTGAAATATACTTGTCGATAAGGAGCTCAGCATCCTAAAAATAAAGAAGGAAATGCAGTCTACCAAATACTTTGCAAGTTCATCAGAAGCACTAAAGCAAAATACCAAGAGGTACATTGCACCTCAAATATAAGATAAAAATYGTATTTGCTAGTAACACTTGCTTCTGCAAAATAACCAAACAAAATGGATATCTGATAGGATCAGAATTTTTCCCAAAAGACTCGTAAAACTGGAATAATCCATGTCATGCACACAAACAGCAACTCCTACATTTACATGTGGGAAAAGAAATAAGATTTAGCACAATCTTATATGTAAACCAGTCACTTATGACAGTATTAGCATACCAGACTATAATGCCTACAAGTTAGCATTGCTCTTTACTCTATATAATTACRTTGATTCAACTTAGTTCACCAAACCTCAAAAACTCGCCAAAGAGGTCAATGAGGTTGGAAAACAAGACCTCTGTGCCTCCTTATGGTAATATTCTTGTATTCTTTCAAGAAATTCTATTTCTAAACTGGGAAATGCATCGATAATTCAAGTAGGACAAAAGTAGTCAGGGGAAATAACCACCTCATTGTTTCCATCTTTATTGTTATTGCTATTATGATTTATCCAGCGTACTACATTTATTTAGAAATTCTTTGTATATCAGAAGAAAGCTGTTGATACTCATAATAAAGAGGTCAGGTGGAAGAGAGTTATTAAAACAGTAGATGACCAATCACTTCACTTGAGGTGTGCCCTGCACTATTTTATGATCTTTCCAGCATTCTTGGTTATTATCTCATTGTGATTAAACAGTTCTCTCCTTACCATGCTAACCTATCTTTTACCCTCTTAACCATTAGGAAGCATCCAAAAGAAATAAATAATCAAACTTCATGAAATCAACCAATAATAGGCGAGCCTATGTGGAAGGAGCTTCCAGCTACAAGCACAATAGGACAGGGCAGATATCTGATAAAACATGGTAGATTGGCTAAATTTGATGCATTTCGTATTTATTACAACATTCTTTCCAATCAGAGGATGGGGCTGTCTAAAWTAGTAGAAAGGCCAAAATGACAAATCTTATACTGAACATTTCCTTCAGCAGCTTGAATACCATGTTTGATCTCTCTTTATCATAACAGATCAAGAGCCTCCAATCAAATTGAATATATTTTTGTGCTTCAATATTTTAGGAGAGAATTGGAAACTTATGTAAAGTTGGGCCCAGAAGCAAGATGGGACATAAACCCAGTAAAGCATTGGATAAGTAACAACAAAATGTACCATATATTTTCATCGGATAGAGAATCAAATGTTATATCTTGAAAAGGGCATATTCTTTGGCACAGCTTAACATAGCAAGCAAGGACATTCACTTCTGGAAATTCAAGGTTGTCGATGAAAAAATTAGCCCAAGAAACATCACGATAAGAAAGAAGATTCAGCAGTCAATTCAGAACTTGATCAAGATAATATTTACACATCTACAGGCATATATTTTTTTCTGAATTGACAGACAACATTTTCTTCTTACTGTTTCTATTTTTTTTTTTAAATTTAAATTACTAGTGGTCTAATTCATTCTTAAGCTCTCAATTCCGGAAAGCTTTCCGAGTTATTCTTCACTTTCATGCACTGCAGCTGCTAGGAAGCAAATGTTTTCTAGTATGCAGAACTAGAGATAAATAGATAGACACATTATCATGAAGATAGCTCAGAAGTTTCAGAAGTTAGAGAAATCTTCTTTTGTCTAAGGAATTACCTTCTCCAATATACTCAATTATGAAGTCACCTTTATTAATTGATTCAGCAGCTACTACACCCCAGCCACAGAGAGCAGTCTGATAAACAACAGAAAGTATACCATTGAGGAAAGAAGAGCGCAACCATAGTAGAAAAACAAGTTGACACACACTCAAACACAATCACAAATGTAATGAAGATAATTCAAATACATCAAGTACCAAAAAAAAGTATCACCTTGACAATGCTGATCTTTTTCTCTTTCCGAAATGGCCTGTTTGTGCACACATCAGAGCAACGACAAGCCTTGGAGCAGCTTATACACTGTACCCTGTTATATCATTATAGTATTAGAACATCAAGAACATGACAACAGGTGAAGAAAAGTTCAATTGAATAATGAAAGTTCGACTCCACTAGGAAAGAATAAGATAATGAGAAGGCACCAATAATAAAAATTGAAKATTAATAAGAGTCCATTAATGGCAAATGAGAAGAACAAAGGCTGCAAAATGGAGTGTAACCTCTAGTTTTCATCTTGGTTAGTAACTGATGCAAACATTTTATGGCCTTGAAAAGAAGGATATCATCCAAGACTTTGGGGAATTTAAACTCAATTGCCATATCCGGAAACCTATGTACGGAAGCCAACAGTTGTTGATAGATATCAGTGAATTTTAAAACTACTAAGAGGAATTATATTTTCAATATCCTTAGCAAAAGATGCTCCCTTCTTTTGCTGCAATTTGTGATGAATATTTCTAGATTAAGTAGTTTTCTACAGAAGTTCACTCTTCCATTGCAACTCAAATCAATGGGAGTGAGCAAAGAGACTAACTAGCTATTTATCTAGCTTGACACTTTTAGAAGTAAATATGCACAAAGCATAAAAGCAAGCTCTGGACTCCCTTACCGTGAAGTGTCTTGAATAAGGCATGAGCTTTACTGCCRCCTTCCCTATTTGGTAGGTACAGATGAATGTTTATACTTGCTAGGGAAATAGATTCAGCTGCCCTTCAAATATTTATGATTCTTCAAAACTATCCAGAAATGGTTCTTTTACTTTTAATATCCTTAAACTATTTATTGTCCCATTAAACTATTTATTGTCCCACACCACCCATCTACACAATGGTTTCCAGCAAGATTTATCATGGATATCTCAAATGACTTCATAGTAGACAGCTGAAAACCATCACTTGGTGGGTGGCGAGATATAAAAGGGAAAAGAAAATAGTTGGAGGATATAATAAACTAAAATAAAAGATTATGGATAACTGTGAAGAATCGAAAATAGTTCGATGGTATTTAGAGCTACAGTTCTTACTTTCCATGTACAATTACTATATATACAAATAGAAGTCTAATTGAGATTTTGTGAAAGTAATGAGCATATATGCCTTCAGTTTCTAAAGATTTACCAGTATAGTTAATATGCTCAGTTAATACGGACTGAAGTGCAATGTGTCAGGTAAGCTTTACTAGGTTCATGTTTATATGGCATTTCGATAGTTTTTTTATCAAGCTAAACATGAAGTTAATAAAAGGAGCAGCCAATTTCAAATACTTTCAGCTTGGTTCTTTAACACAAAGCAAAGYGTCTTAAACAAATTGTGGTCATGTAAATTTTGTAAACCCTATTGCGTTTATTTCATGCTCCTACATTCTAATATTTCTAGAATGAACTTGGGGGGAGAGAATGAAGAAGCAAGACTTTTCATGGCTCGATGAGGATTGAACCCTATTCAATGTCATAGCTATACTAAACTACCTGCTTTCGATGGAAAAGTGTATGAAATATAAAGGAGTTTCACTCATGGACGTAGGCACAGATTATTTAGACTGTAAGATGGTTTCACAAACTTCATTTGCAAAATAATAGTTGATATCTTAGCTGTTTATACAAAGAAATGAATAATAATCRAAGTATACTGGATTACTAAATCCAACAGCTAAAGTTTATCATCCAATATCAGTTGATGACATTAATGATTCATCTTCGAATCAAGCGGAAAAGAAAAGAAAATTAAATCATCCAAGAAGCAGTACCTACAGACACAATTCTCTGCACAATTGGTAGAACAGCAGTGGGTGCATCCAATATCAGCATCAATATAATCTTTCTTTTTCTTGACAAGGTAAACATCTGATTCAGTTAAGTCATTACAACCATAGATAGTACCACTTATAGAGGAAATACAACTCTAATATAGCATAAACTACAGCATATGCTTTTGAACATCAATGGACAAGGTTCATCGGGCAACTATATGGAATTTTGCAGAGATAGGATACTTCGCCTGATGTGCACRTAAGGAGGTGGTTCCAACTTATTCTCTATTATATCTTTCCAGTTTATGTCAATCTTGAACTCCTCTTCATGATATGGTAAAGGTAAGCGAGAGAATATCTCCTGATATGTTTTAGGGAAAAAGATTCAGAAGGTGACTTGTATTAATAGCCATACCCTGAAACTCATTTCAATTGTATATGTGCTTAAGAAAGGAAAATCAGATAAGTGAAAATCTAACCTCTATGTTATTTGCTGGAACTGATTGCTGCTCAYAAAAAAGATATGTAAGTCCAGTCAGCCAGCCTAATACATCAAAAATAAGAATCAAGCAATAAAAGAAACATAAATGTGTAAAGGTTTAAAGGGGTAAGAGAATCTCCAATCCATGTAGATTTTAGTCATGTAAGGAGAAGAGCTTTTCTTAGCAAGCAATGAGTTGAAAAGGTAAGCAGCACTTTCAGTTAGAAGTCCAACTAAAGTTAATGTCCACCAGAGGAAAACKGACACCATTATCAGTTCAACTATGAAATAGAAAATAAGAGACAAAAGAATTTACTGAGATCAGGTAAAACAGAGAAAAAGGAAAAAGAAGAATGGGAAGACTGAAAAGCATTGATCTTTAAAAAGTTAGATAAATTGCATGTGTAAACAAAAACTGTCTGTAGAGGAAGAGAAGAAGATATAAGAACATGAGTCCCAAAATGATAATTTATTCAAATCATTTCAGATTAATGCCAGATGCCAGTTTCAGAAATATAGAACCAACACTAGATATAAATGCTTCATGAAAGAAGAAGAAATGAGTGCACCATGTCTACTTCCTATGAAACTGAAATTTTCAACTGCGCACCCAGAAGTGACATAAAGGTTCTAGATATGGATATATGGTTCGGAAAGGGAAATGATAAAACTAAAAGAGGAGCTTCTTGATTCTCCCATCTAAATAATTGAACAAGCAGAACAACAATTTTTAAGAAAGCTACAACCATATATATGTTTTATTTTTCACGGCAACGTCACTTCAAAGTTATGTTTCCAAGTGACGGAGTATCATAGATGACACTAGGCAGAACTTGAACTTTGATAACTAGCTTTGTCAAGAAACTACAAACAATAAGATGAAGGAAGAAAATGACCTCTCTTTCTAAGCACCAATCTGAGTGATGTCTCCAACAAATACCTTGCCCTGGACGATCAGGAAAGTGAACCACATGCTCCGGAAACGCTATGCACTTGCTGTGTGATGCTATTGGGCATCTCAAACACCGCCACAAATGGATTTTTTCTTTGCACAGATAGCAGGCCTACTCAAGGAAAGAATGTCAAACATATGAACAATTCAGCAATTTAATTAGCAAAACAAAAATAAGATAAAGTTCACATATAGGATAGACATAGTAATCACCTGGCTTAAATTAGGTGGGCGCAATTTCCATACAAAATAAAAGAGAATGATTTAAGAAGGAAGAGATGTTTACAGTACTAAGATTGGAAACTTCATGCCATTGACTTACATCTTAAATAAGAATGATTTAAGAAGGAAGAGATGTCTACAGTACTAAGATTGGAAACTTCATGCCATTGACTTACATCTAGAATCCTTGCATTAATCACTCACCAAAGCTTTACATCTAAAGATTCTCCAACAGTGTTATGTGCACCGAACATGGTATATACTTTAAATAGGAAAACACAGGGGAAATCCATATAACTCTAAAGGGAAAAACTAGTCTACTTGAGCAGCATGACTACACCTTAGAACTTCATAGAGGATATTAGTTGTTCAATTGAGGAACTAGAAATAAGCAGCAAAACAATTGTCAAGATAAAATCATAGGAAAAATGTCAAGAGCCTTTATTTGATTTATCCAAAAATGAAACAACGGAACACTAAAAGATCCTCACTCAAGATAGGAAAAGTGTGCATTCTTGACTTCAGTTAACATGAGAATGAAATTACAGAGTGCATATAAATGGTCATATTTTCTGAACCCATATTAACAAAAACAAAAAGCACATGAACCCAAAATTTTCCATGGACAGATTAAATTTTGACTAAAGCAGAAACTTACATGTTGAGGACACTTGAACGGTTTTGCAGATAACATCCCAAGCTTTTCTTTTGCACATGTTATGTGAAAAGCTGCCTGACAACCTCGAATAGAGCAAAATATCACCTCCCTAGGATATATTGAATTCTGACAAAGAAGACACACAGCCTGCAATGCATCACAAACCAATCAGCAATCTTGTCTTCTTCTATAAAAGAAGACATATCTAAAAAGTAAATGTGGTATTAACACAGCAAAAGTGAACATCTATCATCTCCCCCAATTATAAAGATCGATAAACAAAAAGAAGAAGATTATCTTCATTTCAATTAGGAAGTAAAACTGCTGATGACAAGCATAGTCTGGGTACAATTATGAGCAATTTAGTATCAGTGTCCCACTTGATGATGACATCCAAAGCTCTTTTGCTATCAGAGAGCTTACTTACCATAAAGTCTATCAGATCAAAGTAGTTTACTAATCTATCAGAGAACTCAACAAGAATCATAATGCCAAGTGTTCCTCCTTTTTCAATGCATGGTTTGAATTTCTTGAACTTCGTCAATTATTAGTTCAACCTTCTAAATTTTTCCCCAGAAGAAGAATGAAAGACGTCTTACAAACCACCAAAACCATCTTCACTTGCAAAAGTGAAGAGAAACAAGACCTGTTACCTTTGTTATATGGAAGGAAAACGACTAGAAATTAACGAAGACTGTGCAAGAACAAAAAATGTGTGATGATGGCCAATACTGTTAATAAAACTTAGAATCCAATGCAAAAGGAACATGTATATTGTTAACAAGAGGCTTGACTAAAATGATAAAATTCAGCTAAACTTATGCTCTGGTCATTTCCTTTTCATTCCCAATTCCACCACTTAAACTGTTGCAGCTAACATTAGTGCATTTAATAGTAAAATTTAAATCCCAACTCAGAGCCCTGATATGGTGCTCTCAAACCCAAGAATAAGTTAACAGTTTCCAAAGCTAAGATTCTGAAGACAGAATGCAGAACACGTGAGCAATTTTTGACAAAAGCATTTGAATTTCCAAAAAGGTATTATTCTAATTTCATATTAACAAACCCAAAATCTAAACTTCATCATATATTCAGAACAACATTCATGAAAATGATACCGTTGCCTCTCTGTGCAAGATGGCCATAAACATAATGTKAATAATCCTAGGTCTTCAGGCAATTAAAATAAACAATTAAAAGTATCCCTGAATATTCAAATTAAAAATAGCATACACAAAATTGATAGAGTACCTCTTTGACGATAGATTAGCTAAAAATGCATCAAAAAAATACAACTAGGAACCCAACCAAAAATCATTACCATTTTTGGAGCGTGGACCAGAAATGGCAAGTAGCATCTGCTCTCAGGAGCCCCAGCATCAATCTTCCTCCGAACCCAATCTCTGACATATTCGTTCAAGCTCTTATCGGTCATCCTTTCAASAGCATCCCCMAAAAAAACTCCAATTCCATTACTGTTACTGCCATTGCTATTAGATTCAGATTTACCGAAGTCTTCCACCTCATCTTTGTTCTTCTTGTCCTGGTTCTCCGGCATAAGCCTGGGGTTTAGGGTTTTGTAAAGCAGAGAAATCTGAGCATCATCGGTAAGTGGTTTGATGAAATTTGGGATTGGAATCAAGCTTAAAGATGGAGATGTCGAAACTGATGAAGGGTCCAGGTCAAGCATTGTATATGTCTATGAAGAAAACTCCAGAAGAAATTGATGAACTCCAACCTTCAATTACACGAAGGACAACAAAGAAGAAGCAATGAAGTAAACGAAAGCGAAGATTTCTAACATAATTTCGTTCTCTCTCAGTGCGCGTGAGAAGAATAGAATATGTAAGAATGCCGGAGATTGCAGTGAATCGGCTTTTGTCGGATTCGAACAGGTATAGAGGCGGGGGCATGGGTTTGTTGTTTGGGGTGGGGGAGAGGTATAGAGTGGTTTGGGCGGGAAAGCTGAAATTTTGTGATTTCGTAGGGGAAGAATTAACGAAGCTGCCATGGTAGTAAAAGAATGTTCTCTTCAAGTGGGAAGAATATGGCTCAAGGAATCATTAAGAAAGCCAGAAGACAAAAACTGAATTACCATTTTTTTAATCTTTTCTTTTTTAATTTTCGACTTCATATTTATATATGTCTTTACTCATATGATATCTCTATTTAATGAGACGAATTCAAACTCGGGAAACTCGATCTGAATTAGTTTGTTGATTTGTTTCTCACTAGAATTTTTTTTTTTTTTAACTTTCGACTCCATATTTAAATATGTCTAATTCTCGACATTCTTATTTAACGAGATTAATTTAAATTCAATTCGAATTAGATTTATATAGTCGATTGAAATTACGTTTTTATAAGATGACGTCACGAGTAGTTACTTCTTTCATAATACTCAATTTAAAACATTTAYTTAGAAATCACCAATCTCATTATCACTTGAACTAGTAATCCAAACTATTGGGATTGAATATTGTTTGAACGCTGAGATAATGAGCTCGCATAAGCTACTATTTTCCAGTCATATTTCTATAATTAATTCTTCCCTGAATTTATGTTCTCCTTTATTTGGCTCAATTTGAATTAAGGATTCATTGAATTTAAGAACACTTCTTAATTGAAGAAATAATTTGTTTATGCACTTTGAAAAATAATTTTTTTTACAATATATTTTTAAAATTACAAAATTCCATTCAAAATAATATGTAAAAAAAACCCTTAAATAAAATTACAAATTTAWTTTTTTAATACAAACATTTCCAACTTTTCTTTTCTCCACGAAGAAAAGTTTTTAATTATACATTAGAGTTAATCCAAGTATACTCGTTCCCTCTGCAAGATTTGGGAATGAATCAAAATTCTGGACCTGTAGCTGCTAACAGACCTCATTTTGGCCATAGTTGGAGGAGAAGCCCATGTAATTTATTGGTTTGATCAAGTGATGATAAATTAAAATTTCAGAAAATAAGAATTTTTGTCGAATAAATAAAAATTTCCGAAAGTAAGTAGTTTAGAAAACTAAAAAAAAAAAAAATCAGAAAATAGCTTCGTTTGAGAAATTAAAAAAAATCAGAATTAGAAGTTTAAAAATTAAGTAAAATTTCAAGAAAAATAGCAAGTTTGAAAAACTAAATAAAAATTTCAGAAATAGGAAGTCAGTAAAATAAATAAAAAACCAGGTAGAAAATTTAAAGAATAGGAAGTTTTAAAATAAATAAAAGTTTTAGAAAGATAAGAAGTTTAGAAAAAGAATAAAAATCTTGGAAAGTAGTAGGTTCAGAAAATATGATTTCTTTGAAAATAATTAAAATCTCAGAAAAATATGAAGTTAGAAAATAAAAATGAATCAATAAACAAGATTTTAGAGAAATAAAAACAATTTTCAGAAAAATTGGAAGTTCAAAAACATAAAATATTCAGAAAATAAGAAGTTTGAAGAACTAAATAGGAAGTCTAAAAATAAATAAAAGTTTCAGAAAAATAGTAATTTTAGAAAATGAATACAGATTTTAGAAAATAGAAAGTTTGGAAAATAAATTAATTATTTTCAAAAAATATGATTTTTTCAAAAATTTAAATAAAAATTTCAGAAAAACATGAGGTCTAGAAGACAAGAAATGAATCACAAAATAAGATTTTTGAGAAATATAAAAGTTTCAGAAAAATTGGAAGTTTGTAACAATAAAAAATTCAGAAAATAAGATATTTGGAAAACTGAATAAAATTTAAGAAAACAGGAAGTCTATAAAACCAAATAAAAAATTAAAAAAATGAGAAGTTAAGAGAAAAAAGGAAGTTTGAAAAATAAACAAAAATTAAGAGTAAGACGTTTGAAATATAATTAAATTTAAAAAAAATTGAAATTTTAGAAAATGAAACAAAAAGTTTCAGAAAGAATGTTCCCACGAAAATAAATAAAAATTACAAAAAAATAAGTTTCATGAAAATAGGAAGAAATTAGGAAGTTTGCAAAAATAAGTTAAAATTCAGAAAAAAGTAAGTTTATAAAATAAATAAAAATTTTAGAAAACTATGTACTTTAAAAAATTAATTAGATATTGAGAAAATAAAACATTTCAAAAAAATTTCGAAAATGTAAAGTTTGAAAAAATAGGTAAAAATTTTTAAAAATAGGAAATTTAGAAAAAGAAGTAAAGATTATTATAAAAATAGAAAGTTTAGAAAATTGAATTAGTTTTTAAAATTTTTAAAAAAGTCCAGAAAAAATGGACGCTTAGAAAGTATATAAACTTTTAGAAAATTAGGATGTTTAGAAAATAAATAAAAGATTTATTTAACTTTTTAAAATTCTTATTTATTTTTTCAAAGTATCGATGTGGATTCAAAATAGGAAGTTTGAAAGAATACATGAAGTTTAGAAAATAATAAATTTTTAGAAAAAACATGAGGTTTACAAAAAAAATCAAAAAAATAAGAAGTTTTAAAAACTAAATAAAAATTTCAGAAAATATGATATTTAGAAAATTGATTAGATTTTAAAAAAATAGAATGTTTCGGAAATAGTTAAAAATTTCAACAAACAGGAGTATAGAAAAATAAATAGATATTTCAAAAAAAATAGAAGGTTTAGAAAATAGTTGGAAGTTTTGAAGATAAATTAAAAATTCTGAAAATATGAAGTTTTGAAGAATAAGTAAAATGTTCAGTAAAATAGGAGGTTTAGAAAATAACATATGAATTTCAGTAATAGAAGTTTAAAAAAAATAAGTAAAATTTCCAGAAAAATTCTACAAAAAAATTMAGAAAATGTAGTTAGAAAATAAGTAAAAATTTTTAAAAATACGAAGTTTKGAAAAATAAATAAAATTTTAGAAATATATGAAGGTTAGAAAACTAAGTAAAAATTTCAAAAAATATGATGTTTTGAAAAATAAGTAATATCTTCAGAAAAATAGCAAGTTTGAAAAACTATAAAAAACAATTTTAGAAAATAGAAAATTTGTAAAATAAATAATTTTAAAAAATGTAGTTTGAAAATATCTAAACAATTTACAAAAATAAGGAAGTTTGGAAAAATTTCAGAAAATAGGTAGTTTAGAAAATAAAAAAACAAAAAAATGAAGTTTGAGAAATAAATAAAAATCAGATTACAACTTTGAAAAAGAAGTAAAATTTCAGGAAATATGAAGTTTGTAGAATAAATAAAAAAACTCAGAAAAATGTAGTTTGAAAATAAGTACAAAAATTTATAAAAAAAGGAAGTTTGAAAAAATAAGTAGAAATTTAAGAAAAATATGAAGTTTAGAAATAAAAGTTTTAGGAAAATAGGAATTTAGAAAAATAATAAAAAATTTAGAAAATAGTATGTTTGGAAAACAAAAATATTTTCAAAAGAATATGATTTTTAAAATATAAACAAAATTTCAGAAAAATATGGGGTTTAGAAAAAAAAAAGAATAAGTAGATAAGATTTTTGAAAAATAAATAAAAATTTTAGTAAAATTGGTAGTTTCAAAAAAATAAAAATTTAGAAAATAAGAAGTTTGGAGAACTAAATAGGAAGCTTATAAAATGAATAAAAAATTCAAAAATAGTAAGTTTGAAAAATAAATAATATTTTCAAAAAATATGATTTTTTAAAAATAAATAAAACTTTCAGAAAAACTTTAGACAATTAATTAGATATTGAGAAAATAGGAAGTTTTTCAAGAAGTAAAGATTTTTGAAAATATGAGGTTTGAAAAATAAGTAAAAAATTTAGAAAAAAAGGATGTTTGGAAAAAGAAGTAAGATTCCATAAAAATTGAATGGCTAGAAAATTAAATTATTTTTTTCTTTCTCAAAAATTTCCAGAAAAATTGAAAGTTTAGAAAGTATATAAAATTTTAGAACAATAGGATGTTTAGGAAATAAGTTATTATCGGCTAAATGTGGATCCAAAATAGGAAGTTTAGAAAAATAAGTTAAAATTAGTAAAAATTACAAAATTATATGAAGTTTAGAAAATAAATAAATTTAATAAATATGAAGTTTGAAAATATAAATAAATATTTCGAAAAAAGCAAGTTTGGAAAAAAAAGTAAAAGTTTTTAAAAAATAGGAAGTTTGAAAAATAAATAAAAATAAAAAATAGAAAGTTTTAGAAAATTAATTAAATTTTGAGCAAAATAGGATGTTTCAAAAATAATTAAAATTGCAAAAAACTTGAATTTAGGAAAAATAAGTAGATAGTTTTTAAAAAAATAGAAAATTTTGAAAAACAAGTGAAGATTTTTGAAAAAAATGAAACTTTAAATAAATAAGTAAAAATTTAAGAAAATAGGAAGTTTGGAAAACAAATGTTGAGACTTTAGAAGAAGATTAAAATTGAATAAAGTTATGGGGCTAGTACAGAAAACATCAGTATATATTTTTTTTTAAAAAAATAGGAAGCTTGCAAAATAAACTAAATATTTTCAGAAAATCTATAGAAAATACGATTTCTATAAATAAAAATTTCATAAAATAAAAATTTAGAAAACAAAGTAAAAACTTCAGAAAATTGGATTTCTGGAAAAAAATAAAAATTTCAGAAAATATGATGTTTTGAGAAATAAGTAAAAATTTCAGAAAAAATAAGATGTCTAAACTAAATAATAATTTTGAGAAACAAATAAAATTTTCTGAAAATAGGAATTCTTAAAATAGATAAAAATGTCAGAAAATGGTTGTTTTGAAATATAAGTACAAATTTTAGAAAAATAGGAAGTTTGGTTGTAAAATAAGTAAAAATTTCAGAAAAATAGGAATTTTTTAAAATAACTTAAATTTTAGAGAGCAAGAAGTTTTGAAAATAAATATAAGTTTCAGAAAATAGGTAGTTTGGAAAATATGTAAAATTTACAAAACAAAGGAATTTGGAAAGTAAAAAGAATTCATAAAATATGATTTTTCTAAAAATAAGTAACAGTTTCAAAAAAAATWGGGATTAGAAAATAAAATAAAATTTCACAAAACCAGTAGTTTGGAAAATTAAGTAAATTTTCATAAAAATAGGAAAAATAAGTAAATACTTTAGAAAAATAGGATGTTTCGGAAAATAAGTAAAGAAAATAAGAAGTTTGAAAAGCAAAGGTTGAGAGACCAATAAAAAGTTTAAAAAATAAAGGTTGAGATCTTAGTAAAAAGTTTAGAAAAAGATTAAATAAACTGAGTTGTAGCCAAAAGTTAAGGGGCTTGTTTGAAAGAATAATTAAAATTTTCAAAATATTGAAAGTCTGGAAAATAAATTTAAATTTGAAAAGAATAGGAAGTTTTGAAAATAGATACAATTACAAAAATAGGAATTTTCTAAATTAATTAAAATTTCAGAAAAATAGGAAGATTAGAATATACATAAAAATTACAAACAAATAGGAAGTTTAGAAAATAAATAAAACTTTAGAAAATAACAACTTTGGAAAAATATGTAAAATCTTTCAGAAAATAGGAAGTTTGGAAAAGTAAGTAAAAATTTCAGAAAAATGGGAAGTTTGGAAAATAAWTTTTTAGAAAATATGCATTTTGAAAAATTAGGCAAAAATTTCAGTAAATATGAAGCTACAAAAATAAATAAGAATTTCATAAAATAGAACATGTGGAAAAAGGAGTAAAGATTTCAGAAAAATATGAAGTTTGGAAAATAAAGTAAAAATTTCATTAAAACATGAACAAATTAGGATGTTTGGAAAAATAAGTAAAAATTTCARTAAAATAAAGAATTTGGAAACATAAGAAAATATTTTATAAAAATACAAASTTTGGAAAACTAATRAAWTTTTTTATTTATTTCTAAAATTTAGAAAAATTTTATTCACAAGCAAGGACAGGTCTATAAAGCTTCCCAATCCATGAAAGCAATCATATGAACCTCAAAGAAAATTTATTCCAGCAGTAACAATCTAATTTCTCTTATGTTTTGGTCCTAGAAAACTAGAATCAATTATTGTCACAGGAGTTTTGATATCCCCAAAGAATACARTAGAATTTCTAAATCTTTTGAAATGTAATAATAACCAAACTTTTTCCCTTAAAAAAATTAAATATATAACTAAAATTTTAAAAGAGAGATCTTATATCAGGTGAATGAAAGAATACAAAAACTTCATGAATTCCAAATTAATCATGAACTTATAACAATCATCTTATATATGGAGGTCAAAGGAAAAATCACAAAAGCACACGCACTYTGCCCATCAACCTTAAAGCTTTCTCTGTAAACTGTAACTTAAYCGGTGACAATTATCAAATATCAGCACAAAAAGCTGAAATTGTCAAATTAAGAGAAGAAATTAGGAAAGAAAACAGAGGGAAAGGTTACTCAGTGAAGGTTCCTTACATTGTTCATGCTAAACAATTTCTTGTAATGCTTGCCAAGTGCATTTTTTGGTTCCATGAGGACCTGGAGAAAAGTTTAATCATCAAAATTGTTATCCACCACCAGAGATTTAAGAACAAGAAGGAAGGAAAAACCATGCTTTCTTAGTGACAAAGAGTTGGTTTTGCTTGTTTAGACAATAACTACAAGGACTTGAAAGGAAAAAAAAAAAAAAAAAAAGGGATATGCTTTCCAAGGAGACAGATATTCTAAATCAGTTTAGTTGTTGCCAACAATGAAAGCACTCCTTTCTCAAATTCCCTAGCATCCACACGAAGCACCAAAAAGCATTCCCTCTTCTAAGAATGCCCAAGAACCTAGGCAGGCTTCTCTTCTCTATCTCTTCCTCCAAATCTAGCCTTCGATTTTTTCCTTCTCAAATCGTGAGGGGGAGTAGGGGACTAATAGTTGGAATCCTACTACACTATGAAGTGGTWTTAGACCACCAGACAATAATGCCAGTGGCTCCAGACCTACTTTGACTCAGCTGGTTTATGCAACTGATTTGGCTATTCCAAAATATCCACCATAACCAGGAAACATGCTSGCTAGATGATGGCCAATTACTAATCACAAATATTTCCATTATTCAGTAAAATGACCATTTGAATATACTTATCAAATAACTGAAGTTGATAAAATAGGCAATTGATATAATTCGGAAGATATCGGATTCAGATTCATGTATACAGATAATAATGCGATGGAAATTGCTTAGATGGCTAAGCAGATAAACTTCTCGAGATAGATAGAAGGAAATTGAAATTTGCAGGGAAATTTGCTTGTGGCACTCATAGCAGGATTAGAAAGTGAACGAATATCTTGCGTCGATGAAGAGGATAGAATTGATGATAATGACGCTCGGACCTTTCCACAACACAAGACAATTAAGTTAAAGAAGAATAAATTCTTCTTTTCATTTTTATTATTCTTTTGTTGGTTGAAAGAAAACATGATGTTATACTCCATATGCTTTTGGACCAACTAGAGAGGGCTTCATTTTCACTACGACCATTTGCCACTCCAAATCTCTATAACTGAGATTTGAAAATCATGGCACGGGCACGAAGCTTCGAACCAAATCTAATAGCATTTGTTATATATCCTTCAAAAGAAGGATGAAACGACTACACAGTGAATGCAGAAATTATAGAATAATCAACTATTGCACACACTTAAATATATGGTGTTTCTGGCCAGGAGAAATTTGTGTCTAATGTTGAGAATTCTGAAAAGATTTTACTATCACCTCCCTCGATTCCAAAATGAACTCTTCATCTCTATTTTGGGTTGTTTCATGAGATCCTACTTTCCGTCTTGCCGTTTGCAAAAAATGGAAAGTTTTAAATTCAAAACTCCAGCAATGTAATTCAAGAGAATTTATTGACGAGTGAAGCCAAGGAAATTTTCTTCTTTTTCTTTTCTGGAGGGGCTGGGTTGACAGGGTGGTTGAGGGCGGAAAGGAACCATAGACAGAGATTTGGCATGGTTTGATGTGGGTTTTTCATCAGAGATGAAGAAAGTGAAGAACTGCAGACTTAAGCCGCCATTAGAGAAGGGAGATAGAGTGTTTCAGTGATGAACTTTAGGTTGAAACAATAACTTTCACTTACAACTTGCAAGAAAGTTTTATTATTGAATTCTTATGGAAGTAAAATATAAAAAATCATGTGACAGTTAAAAAAAACAATATTCATAACAATAATACAAATTAAATAAAATACATTCAAGTTTAGAATATGACGATGAAGATGAATTGAACAAGTTGGCGTTGTACTTTAAGTTCACACTTGTGGACTAAAGTAAATATTTCGAAAGCTTCAATTACACCTATGAATATCTTTTTAGGAATTTGGAAAGTCTTCTAGCATTGTTTATTTGTTATATATATTCATCCTCCCAACTAAATTTAAAATAGAATACATTCAATTTTTTTTATTTATTATAATTATATATACTTTTATTTATTTATTATATTGAGCATGCTCATCAAATGAGTCGAACTTTATTTAACTCAGGCTTGACTCATATTTTTAATGAGCCAAAAATTTTGGCTTATTTGGCTCATGAGTTAAACTTATTGAGCTTAATGTCGAATCGAATCATGAATCACTCATGAGCCAACTCAATTCATTTCCGTCCCTAATTCCATCCCATCATATGCTTTAACCGTGTATCTTTTTAGCCATATATGTATCCTAGCTTGCCTTTCTTTTTGTTCATTCAATTCATGACCTCATGAAAGATGATGATGTTGGGAAAGAAGAAGGCTTGACTGGAAGAGATAATTGTAGATAGGGATAAGTCTACAAGCAAGCATCTCAGCCACCAAGTCTGAAGCCATTTATAAGTATAGCATCAAACTCTACATTGAAAAGATGTTAGTATTTGATACATAATTACCAATGACATTCAGCCCTAAAATAGATTAGAAATGATTTTGGAAAATTAGTAAAAAAGGAAAGAAAATCACAAGATTGAATAGTTTCAAACCCTTTTGTGCTAAATTACTCAATGACTTTAGCTCTACCAGCTTCGGTGAACTAAAACCCTAATAATGAAGAATTGAGAGAAAAATTAAATTCAAAAGACATCAAGAAAATGCAAGTTTTGAACAAAAATGAATGAGTGAGAACACAAAAATGGGATCTTGAATATATATAAAATGTATCTATTTATTCTAATAAACGTCYGTTAATGARATAATTATTCACAAACAAACCCCAATCTATGGTTTTGATATTCTTTATGAAAAAAACTCAAATATGATTAAAAGATTTGAGGTTAATTAAGAGAAAGAAAAATGTTGTAATGATGTTAAAATCTTTTATGCTTTTTTGTATAGTACCGAAAGATCAATCTTCAATCTTCTAAAAGGACTTACATTTGACTGGCCATTGGTTTATCATCATCTCGGCTTTCTGATTTCTGGAAAAAAGCTCACTTCTGGGAAAAAATTGGAGCTCTATACTTTTGCATTTGGCAGTGAAGTTCTTACTCCAATTTTTGCTTTCATGGCTATCCTCATTGCCAATATTACCAAGAATGAGAACATCAACAGACAAACTTTTCTCTTTCCTAACGAAATCGGCAACCGAGGTGTCAATCTCGACATGCAAGTAAGGGAAACTCACATCCAGAAAAAAGCCATTATCGCCAGGAACTTGAAGAAAAGAAGGGGTTCATCTTACRCGAAAGACGTGTACTGTTGTGAAAAATTGAAACTTCTGACTSGTTTTGTTGCAACTTAATTATTTTTTAGCAGTCAAAGAAATATCGTAATCTGCATTTACGGTCTGAGACCATCAAGAGGTAGAGAAAGTGGATAGGGAGGCTGAGTAAATTCGTAATTCAGGCCCTAGGAGGAATAAACAGTTTCAGCCCCAAGATGTTGATGATTCGGAGAAGAAAAGGGGTTGCCAGATAGAGAAGGAACTTTGCATATGAGGCACTTACCAGATTCAGATGCAGTTTTACCATCAGCCATTGGAACTAGTTGATGCAAACTGAGAACAGAAAGATTAATCAGGTTATAGGAATCGAAAAGGCCTATAGGATGGAATTGGGCGGTAAAAATTTGGTCTTGAGCTGTGGTTTAGTTCTAGGGAAAGTCTAGAAACTCATTAGCTCATCTCTAGGATGTACMCGATATCCACTAATTCTTCCAGTCAAATATTTGCAAGGGATTCTTATACTCTCAACAATTTAAGGTAATTTCAACTTATATATAGTACATTCACATTTTTATTTAGTGACTCTTATATCGATATATGTCATCTACATTATGAGGTGTAGCATATAAACTACTCAACATTACCTAAGACAGTTGAGTTCGCTGACTATCCACTAATGTTTGACTGACGCCGTAACGTTTCCTTAATTACCTACCAAAACAACATGAAACGGGTTGAGAATCCATTTGGACGGAGAGATAACTCTCATCTTGTTTGTCTTGGATGTTTTATGGTATCCTCGACTAATTTCCTTTGTTCTATTTAAGGTTGTAGCTTAGCCTAAAACTCTCCGTCCTAGCTTTTAAATCCCTAACTCGGTGGGGAAGTGGTTAGTCATGCATGGTTCAAGTCTTGATCACACTCCCTTACTTTCCTAACGGCTGGATTGAGACTCGGATATTGGTACCCTTTAGTAGAAAGGTGATTTTTTGATCAGGTCCTCTCCTTACCAATCAATATCAAGATCAAAATTTTCTCTCATTAATTAGTTTTGACAAATCAAGTATTTAGGTAAAAACAGATGATTGTATCATTGTAATAAAAGACTAAAACAGTGATATTCAGTGAAGAAGTTTTCTTCTTCGATGCATTAGTTTTCTACTAACTCTTATTTGACTAGCAGCAGTATCTGCTTGAATGGCAGTGGTTACATCTGGAGGTACCTCTCTCAATTGAAACTGTAGCATCTGATTATCAACACTATATGATAAACAAGCCAAGAAATGGGCTGGCATATTACCATTTCTGTCCTAACAAAGCCAAAACCTTTCAAACTTGGTGTCAATGCCAAATCAGTAATAATATTTTTGTGTAAGTCCTCCATAAATGAGAGACTCAACTCCTTGGATTGTAGTTGCGTAATGACAGCTTTACATTCACTTTCCATGGTAGCAGATGAAGATCAAGAGCTAGCCAGATCCATACATCTCAGCACTGGCAAGTACTTACTCAGTCCGTTCGGCCGCATCCAAATCTTTCAAGGGATAAACTGCAGAAGCATAACATCACCACCCAATCCCACACTATCAGCACCCACACCTCCTTTACCTTTCTTCAAAAGAGCCATCAACATTGACTTTATTTAGCTTCCAATTTGAGGAAGTATCCATGTGTACTAGTATCATCTCTATCAACTCGAGCCACTGTTATTCTTTCGTTCACCTCTGTCCCTTTTCTCATATTCATCAACCAAAGTCTACACCCTCCACCACCACAAGTTCAGCCTTCTTCCATTTATTCTGAAAGACTTGTTCATTTGTAGGCCTCCTCTATGCCCACTGGACCATAGCATCGGACCTCTGCCCTTGGGTAACTCTATACTTTTCTCTCTCAAGTTCATCRTCATCACAGAAAACTTTTCCAAAGACTGTTCATTTTTCATGTTCATCTTACTCATGAAGTTATAACTGACATCCTCAACTCAACTCAACGGTATATCCTTATCAAAATCACATTCTGAAAACAAATGAATATCCGTTTCAGTGTCATGATACACATCTAGGACAGCTTAACTCTTGGATGGAAATAGGGCTATATATAACAGATAATTTCCATATAAATACACATAACTTGGGAGAAATTTTCAGCTTCTACAGTTAGATGAAGAAGACTTTCCTTCTACACTCCTCACCGTACAATCCATAGCACTTCTGTAAGCTGATCTTTCTAAGAATAGTTCCACATCAATTGACATGATCTCTAGGTAATTATTGACCTAACGAAACAGTCGTGATAAGTTCAATATCTCTGTTGATCAGTTATGTTATGGAAAATATWTATGTCTTAAAACATATTATTTATTTTAAGAAAATACGTAATATTACAATTAAATAAATAAATGGATAAAAACTTTGAAGTAACGAAATATATCGTACACAAGGAAACAAGAAGGTTGACCTGGGAGTCATGACAAAAGTCAGTGTCATAAAGACATGAATACCTCCCTATGTGCGGTTGATATCGGTAAGTCAGGACTCCAAGATAAAATTCGATATTGCCTAGTCGTCTTTCCATTGAGCATGTAAGACCTCACGAACTTATTTGATCAGGTTTTTCAAAAACACTTTAGCAATTAAAAGTATATAGAGTATGGAGGGGATTTTTCCATGTACAAGAGTCTTTTCCAATGTCTTTCTCACACGTTTTATAATAGTACGATAGTTGCTATAATATCCATTTGCAATAAAGAAGTAGGGGTTACAATCATATAACCTTATGAGTTACAAACATCAATTTGAGAGTTATAATCATAAATAACAATACATAAGATGTATAGTGATGAGAAAACTGACTTGGGAATCGTAACAAAGTCACTGTCCTAGAGATATGAAGACTTCCCTACGTGCGGATGATATTAGTTAGTCATGACTCCAAAATAAAACCTTTGTGCCTGGTTGCCTCCACAATTAGTACGTTCATTGAAAGATCTCACGAACTTCTTCAACCAGGTTGCTGAAAAACATTTAATAACTAAAATATAGAGAGAACATAGCGGATTTTTATTGTCTGTGAGAGAGTGTCATTTCTCGTGATCTTCTTCCCCTTTTATAGTGGTAGGAGTTGTTTTCATAATCTCCAAAAATAATAAAGTAGTTTAGGAATTACAAATCATAATATCTTAGAAGTTACAAAATTAAATGAGGGGTTACCAACTTTCAAATTTATTTTGTTTTATGCTTTGGGGTTACAAGCTTCCCAAGTYTTTTGCATTTGTTACATCAAATTTATATAAAAAGGGAGTTATATGTATGCTTTTAACATAATTATATAAGATAAGATAAGATGGAAGCTACAAAATAATAATACTAAATGTAAATAATAATTATCACTTTTGAAGTTTTAAAACTTCATCTTCTAACAAGTTCTACTACTAGATTGGATAGCATGTAGGACAAGAAAAGGAACACCTATGATTGTGCTGCAGAAACGAAGAATCCAGTCCCAAGATTTTCTTGACTTTTTTAAAGAAAAATCCAGCCACATGATTTAAAGATAATTTTAATTATTTGAGGTCTTTATAKATAATATCGGTTCTAATCAACAGAAGAAAATATAAAATAACCTCCAATGAAATTAAGGTCTTTATTTTTCATAAATCTGAAAAAGGAATGAGAATTAAATGCTAGACAAAGTTTTGAAGCAAAATGGAACTTGTCAGACTTGTCGTTTCAACGAGAAAAGTGTATTATTACAAGAATGTAGTACATGTGTCTAGTGAGCATTAAAATTTAAAATCGATACTTGTTGATCTTGTTATAGAACTTCTATTGATTGAGCTATTGTCTTGATTGAATAAGCTGCTATTTTATCTACTAAACTTTTACCTTATTTTGACAGACTTATCAAGCAATAGAAGTAAACATAGAGGGAAAAAACATCATTTATCAATTCTCAAAAGGTTCTAAAGGTATCGAAGATCTTTTGAGCATGTAATACGCGATAAGATGGAAGTATTTACTAATTATAGGTGCAAAACAGGCATGGTATCCAACTTTAGAAAAAAAATGAATATGTGATTTGTTATTGACTTTTTTATTCTACGTGATTTCTCATTATTAGATTGAATATAATTTATAGATTGTAAATAAGTTAAAGATCCATCCATGATAATGCTTCTCCTTTAATACACACCTTTTATTACATCATTCATAATACGACGTTTATATAGATTTAACTCTTCAAATACCACTTCTCCTCTACCTTAGAAGTGTATTATATATACATGTCATATTCTAATTTGTGTAGCAGAGTATGTGTACTAGTATATTAGAAGATCCGGAGCTGAGCCGGCCCGTTTATTTACGGACCGGCCTAGCTTGTCAATATTCAAACAAGAGAGAGATTCCAAAATCCTAATCCTGCATCAAATTTAGAGGAGTTCGAAYGACCTAATAACTAAGTATTAATCTGTAAATCCGAGTGTAGCCTACGAGTCCTGCTTAACTATTTTTGGAGAGAAGTAAGGAGTACCAAGAAACCAGTATATTGAGATGGATCAACAATTTATTGATAGATATGAAGAAGAAATAACAAATATTGCATGATACATTTATTACATATCTACAAAAATGCATTTGATGAATTGTGATTCTTTCTTTGTACTTCTATCTTCTACTCACAAAGAACTGCAAATAATTAAAAGCCTATGCAGAACCTTCTCATTTAAGCATCGAAATCAAATTGCAACATAGGTTGCATGAAAGGGTTTAGATCTCCAAAGATATCCTCATGTCCTTGATCAAGGTAGCTGCCCAAATCCTGCGTTGTGAAGAACGTTTGAACATCATCAGGAATACTACATTGGGTGGGTTCTGACTCCGGTGTTGACGAGGAGGGGCATTCAGCCGCCRAGSTCATTTCCATCATTTCCTTGAATTTTGACGACTGAAGCAGAAGTCCAAGAGCTGATGTCGCCGAGGCTGGTCGAGATGATTGAGTTAAGGATACATCACTTGTCTCCGATGCCGATGCCTGCTGGTGGTGGTTAAGGGAGGAGGAGCTGGATGCAAGGCCTTGATCCGGTGTCGCAATCAATAAGGATTCGACATTAGGGTTAGGCTGATCTGTAGTGGTACTGTTGTTGTTAGGTCTTAACCATTTTATATAACGGCTCAGGTCAAAGTTTGTAACAGCATTAAGTCCTCGGTATTCAATTGCAGCCATGTCGTATGCAATTGCAGCTTCTTCTTGGGTTGCTGCAGGATATTGAAGGTTAAGGAAGGTTAGGGTTGGTGAACATTTCCAACTAAATGACAGTGACTTAAAAAAGAAATAGTATAAGGTTTCTAATCTCTCGTAGTTCACCAAACAACCACTTTGACAGTATGCAGTTGGTTTCTTGATAGAAGACAGTATGATATAATCAAAATTCACAGAGATGAAAGATGAGTTTCTTGCGTCCATGTATAGTTTATTGGTTGACCTAAATTCTACCAAGAAATGGAGAGCTCAAACTTTACCGTATGTTCCCAAATACAGGTACTTGTTCCCAAAAACTCTGCCAATTCGAGCCTCCCATCTTCCATTGTGATGATGCCTATTCGATGAATAAATAAAATATAAAGTCATTCAATAATGAACCGTACGTTCTAAGATCGATTCTTGATTGATAATTTCAAATCTTTTAACACAGTGAATTACTATTTACCTTGTGCATGCATGTTAATTCTATGCTATACGTAATGCCTACCGAAAACATAGAAGGATATTTTTTTTCCCATTTTATATAGCTTATTTGAATCTTCACCAACAAGACAGTGAATACATCAAGGAATCGTCGTTGAAATAAAAGAATCGTAAACATAAAAGAGTTTGTCAAAGTAAAGGTTCATCAGTACTAAAATAGTTGTCACGTAATAGTCTAACAGTCGAATTTTTAGGGTAATTTAGTAAACTAGGGTTTAATACATGCAGTATCATAAAGAAAAGATGAGGAAGAATTAAATGAAACAAGTAAAGAGTAAAAGGAAAAGGAACATAGTTTTTGCACCTTGCAACTCCCCTGTATTTGGATACTCCTCGAGAGAAGCCACTGCTTTTCCTGTACTTTTCCCATCGAGATAGAGTTAAGATGATGAGTATAAGTATCTGCTTTTGAGGCAAATCTTTTGATTTTTGCTTTTGGAATTTGTTTCTTTTACCTTCTCAGTGATCCAATGTACTCCTCTCTGGACTGACCCGCCATTTCTTTCAGTTCCTTTTGGTAAGTTGCCAACTACAGAATAATTACAAGTGCATGATAAGTCCTACCATCTACACTGAAAGAGAATCAAGAAAAAGATTTGTAGTACTATAAATGGCCAAAAGAAGGTACCGGAAAGTTTAGAATGGTGTCTTGACCCCAATATTTTAGGGCAGCCAAGTCGTAGGCATGAGCAGCTGCTTTTTCATCATCATAAGCACCTGAAAATGCACAAGGGCACACATTCATTCATTTAGGAGCAAAAGTAGAAAACAGTGACCATTCTATTAATGAACATCTGATGAAAAATCTCCATGCATATGGGCATTAATAGCGTTTGCATATACCTAGATAGACTGCAGTTCCATCGAAGTTCCCACACGATCAGCACAGGAAGAGCAGAAAGCGAAAAGAAATTCCAATCAGCAAAAATATTAGGATCATATTCGACGAGAAACCTGATTAAAAACCATGAAGATAGAGAGAGAGAGAGAGAGAGAGAGAGAGAGAGAAATGAACCTTGTCTTCCTTTCTTGTTTTGAGACTCATTCCAGCAATTCTTATCCCACAAGTGAGCTTCATATCGTCCAGTCCATCGATGCCTGAAGCAATCACAATAACCTCTAACAATAAGCAAGAAAAGATGGAAACCCAAATAACAAACATTAACCAAAGCTTTAGATATTGATCACATGAAATTATTCCAACCTTGTAACCCCTCGGTATATCGAACTTCGCTGAGGAGGAGAGTCTCTTGGGACAGTTTTCCTAGTCCTTTTCACTTTTGTCACAGAATTGATGTTACCATTAGCAGGGTTCCTTTGGTTTCGCTGTGATACCTTCGCCATGGATCTGCTGGAGGTTGGTACAAACAAGTACTAGGACGCCAGAGAAAGAAATGATGATGAGCAAGATACAGCTTAATTTGAGAGCTAGCTATGACTGAGTCTCCCAATGAATGGGGTTTTAAAGGGAAGCCAAAGCAAGAAATGGAAAATAATTGGGTTGGAAGAATGTGTGTGCTGGAAAATGAGTGGTAGATAGCCGGCAATGAGGATGATTGTTGCCGTCTTAAACCGGCTWCTGTGGTTTCTTCTTAATTGTCCAAACGTGATATTTTGCTAGTTATGTTGTTCGGTTTATATATTATTAATAAAAGTAACAACATAAACTCACTYGTCCTTTGATCTTTAAGGTAACAATGTTTTTGGTGTATTTGTTATCTTCTACTGTAAATATAAACCATTTCATAGTTAAGTACAATGAGCAGACTTTTGAATTTCCTTT
>MEJB01000097.1:267890-291171 GCA_001752375.1 Rhazya stricta
GAAGGTAGATCTACTACGTACCGACTCGTTACGTAGAAAAAAAATAAATTAAGACTTTGACAAAATTTTTTTGTTTTTATTCCAACTTTAAAACCAAATGAAACCTGCAAAATCTTTTTGTTTAAAAATTATTTATAAAAATTAAATTATTTAAACTAATAATTTATATATTTTAAATTTAACAGTAAAATGTACGTTAACTCATTTATTTAAAATAACTCATTATAGTTTTAAAAGTAATGAATTTATATGGTATATAATACGTCATGTATTAATTAATTAAAGGTCAATATCTACTATTTTTTAGATGACTCCTTTGATTAGTCAGTACTGATTTTTGCATCTCTTTTTCATGAAGAGAACAACAATTATATTCTAAAAGAATTAAGGCTATAGCTAAACTGTTTTTAATCACTAATCCATATATTGTAAATAGCTTAATTAGCAATTTAACTTGTAGTTTAAAAGGCCCACTTTGAAGAGTTTTCGCACAGTTCGAAAGGATAAGCCTCAATATTAATGTCAAGTACATTAGTTCCTTCAAGAGATAGTAAAAAAAGAAATGATGTAAATCGACTCGTGACCTATTAATTAATAATAATATTGCCAACCGATTGAACACTTTAACCTTTTAAGTACATTATGGATGAACAAAGTTTGCAAGACGCGGAGAGGGACTGCTTCATAGTAATGGAGTCTTTCTAAAATTTTCTGTTTAGATGTTTTGGTGGCTGTGAATTTAGATAGTGTGCATGGGATCTTCGTTGGCATCAGCAGCCTATGATTCTTTCTGGGGCTGCCTGGGAGTSTTCCTTAGGCCCATTCACTATATGAAAGTGAGGTTTTGGRGTATGTACCTGCAATATTTTTCTTGAAAGATGGTATTCTTATCGTAATACAACAAAGTATGTACTTTTCTTGAAAGATGGTATTCTTATCGTAGGACCATGATCARTGAGAATACCATCTTAACCAATTGAGTAGCCAATTTAGTAGAGAAAAACAGTAATAYTGTTCACAAAGAGTTGAAGAATGATGGAGTATGCAAAATAAAGGAATGATAATATTAGGTCCCTCCTTCTTTGAGGACACGAAAGAGGCTTACAAGATTTGGACCAAGTAAACACATAATGGAAACGATTAAATAAAGCTCTCGATCAGCCTCGTTGCTTATGTTGCCTATTCGGTCCTACTATGCTTGAACYTTCTACTTCTACTTCTGTGAATGCTTTTTGAGGATCGATAAGGCTTGCTACAGAGTAATAAATGTTCATCATATATCCTGGAATACATCTTTCAATCAGATGCAATGATCTCTTCTCAATATGATACTTCAGAAGTATAAAGTTTCTTTCCAAACATATCAATTGATTCTCATTCCCTAAATACCCTACTAATCTCAGCAGAATCCTGGCATCCTCTATTTGTCCCCAAAGGATCTTTTGAATGGCATCCTCTGGATAGGTGAAGCTCAATGGRAGGCTRGCATTCTCTATTTGTACGACCAACTTAGTCCAAGAATTTTGTATTCCATAAACTTTCATCAACCAAATCTGGATTTGAACACCAAGTTTCGATACATATAGACAACCATTCGAAACTCCTAAATTAACACTTTTCACTATCCCAACATCACCAAGTCTATTCCATTCAACACCACTTGGTAAGGGCAAACACCGGCTTTCCTCCTTTCTAAGATCGATACTCAAAATATCATCTCTATCTGTTAACAGCCAGTGTAAAGCAATTGACATGAACACCACTTGCTTGCAATGAAGGGTCCATAGATCTATATTGACCAAGAACAATAAATTTTGTGGGTATTGATCTAAGCAATTTGATGAATGGCTCCCAAAGGATCTTCTTGCCTACTTGGATGACATTTTGTCATCTACTCGTAATTAAAATATCATTTGTTTTGACTCTCAATATACCTAACTTTCATTATTGAACTTGCATTTTCCTTCGTAATAAGGAAAAAGTATAGTAGAAAAAGGAAAATAATATCAAGGAAGATGGTCACCGATATAGGAATCCAATCCTGATATGATATAGAAACAAGATTGCCATTATATCATCAGTTGGAATATTACATAGTATAGTTCCTCTGCCCATCCTAACAAAATTGCCCAAAAGATAAATTGTTCGTCMCATTATCCCTAGCTTCGTCCTTGATCGATCGAGACAAATAACTTCAAACAAAGAGTTTCACGTAAAAACRTAACCCTTTACTTTCTTTCTTTTTCTTCCTAGTTTGACATCATTAATTTCCTCAGAACACAGGAATGATTAGCTTGCTTGTTCAACATTTTAGTAAAACTTTAAGGATACTAAAGAGAAATATCCTTAATTATAAGCTAAAGCTTCTCAATGTTTTAGCTTCGAGAAAATACTTTCGTAAGACAGAAGAAGAAATGCTTGAAGAAACTCATCTTCAGGATGCTGTAATAAGTGAATTTTTACCCAAAATTACTTTCTTACCCTTAAATCCCTCGTTAAAAAATAAATGAGAATAAAAAAAAGAAAAAGTTAATGCACATATTAATGTGAAAAACCCTATAACAAAAGAATAAATCATCGATAAAAAAATTAATTTTATCATCGTGAGAATACCGAATAATTTAAAAAAAATTATCGAGCATATGTAAAATGATTATAATTTATCTAGTGCGGGTCCAACTTTATGTGAACCATAACTAAGTGAAAGAAGCTTTCAAAAAAACGTGTATGATTGACAAAAAAGGATTAGCCCTTTTTATCACTTTTGGGTCCCGAGCTACACTACGTCGGATTTTGTGTCACTTCCATCAAGTGCTTTCCAAATTGTCGCGCTACTCCAATAATTAATCTACTTTTATTCCACTATTAAATTAAATGGCTAAAGGACTTCATTATATTGCGTTGCATTTTAAAAGACCGCGCAAAGGCTTACCACCAACTTTTTATGTCACTATTCTCACCAAAATACTTATTGTAATGTTTAGGACGAAATTTCATTTGAATTTCAATTTTAATTGATGGAGCAAAATAACTTCCACACTTGAAAAGTCTAAAATTCAATTTCTTAAATTCTTCCTTCTTTGGAAAAAATTGTGAATAAAAACCAACGCTCGCAAGTTCCTTAGATATAAAATAAATGATGCTTATATTTAATTTAACCTTTTCTCTTTTAAAATAGAATATTTAGAAAAAGAAAGTCTAATAGCTTAACCTACGTGTATATAATAAATATTGAAACGTTAAAGCATAGGATTTTAATTTATGTTTTCCTCTCTTTAGATGAAATATATATATATATATATATAAAAGAATATCGATAGTATAAGCATGTATTATATATGGGATTAAGAATAAAATATTTTTATCGGATAAAAGATTTTTAATTTGAAGTTTACCTCTTCGATTACTTTTTATAGTGTTAAATCTAAATAAAATCCCGTTATAATTCTTATTTTCATGTTTTTTTAACAATCTATTCGAATAACTTGATTTATTTACATCGTAGCGAAAGAAAAATAAATATTATTATATTCAATGTTGAATGAACCATACTAGAGAACATAGCCACCAACAGTCATGCAAATATATTCCATTTGGTCAAAATAATAAAGATTTCCAGAAAAAGTAACGGTAACGCGACATTTTGCTGCCTATAAATTCTCCGACCTTCTCCGATCTTCACATTTCCATGTATGCAGGGACGTAGAGAGAGAAAGAGAGGGAGAGGAGCCGGAGCAAGTGGGTGTCTGAAATTTCCGGCGACAAGCAGAGAGAGAGAGAGAGAGAGAGAGAGAGAGGGAGGAATATATTTATTCGTGAGGAAGATGAAGCAGAGAATGAAGTCGAGTTCATCTAAACTCGGAAACGGGAAGCGAGTTGACTCGGATAGTATCAACGGGAAAATAAAAATGAAAAAACAAAAATTCGAGAAGAAATTAGTAAAGTACGATGCTTTACCTGATTACATGAAAGACAATGAGTTTATCAGAGATTATTACCGCTGCGAGTGGCCATTGAAAGAGGTCGCCTTTAGCGTCTTCTCCATACACAATGAGACTCTCAACATCTGGACGTAAGTTCTTGCCCCTCTTCTTTGAATCTTTTCTTACTTCTTATTCTTAACTTGCATGCTCAGATGAATTAGTGCATTATTTCTTTAGGCATCTGCTGGGKTTTTTGGTGTTTCTGGGGTTGACGGCGATGAGTTTGACGGAGAAGACGACGGTGGAGAACTTGGTGGCGACTTTCTTCGGGTGAGGACATTTCCGGCATTTTACCATTCTTTTACGTGGGCTTTCACTCTATTATTTTCTTTAATTAACGAAAAATTAATTCTACAGGATGGCAACTGAAAGACCGTCGATGACGCCCTTGACTAATAAAACCAACGGTTCAGATGCATTCTTCATAGTGAGTTTCCTTTTTCTCTTTTAATTTACATGAAACTAATTTTTTTAATTATTAATATAGTTAGACAAAATAATATTGAACGTGGGACCCAGAACTTATAGGAAAGTGAAGCCGCCMGGGCAATGGCATGTGAACTGTGATCTTGTAATCTTCTTATCTTCTTTTTTTTTTTTTTTTTCCCCCCCTTAAGCAGATTTTCTAAATTTTATTAATATTATTAATCAAAATACTTAATTCCTCAGCTATATATTACTTTTATATCTTTGAATTTGAAATGATGTATTTACTAGGTTACGTGTTTTTTAATTTTTATTAGAAAATAGAACTATTATGTTGTTTTCGTTCTTTCAAAATATATATCGCATTTAAAAAATTTGAAAAACTTCTTACCTAATCAATCAAGGTCATTTGGAGCTGCTTAGGGTGGCACAATCTATCCCTTGTCCGGATTTCACTTATAACATCGTGTTAAAAAAGTTTCAAATTATATGAGATTGATATTTATCCAAATAAAAGTTTAAATTTTACGAATATAATTCGAGTTGAGTTYAATTTTTTATATTAAGRAAAAAAAATTTGTGATGAGGCTTATTGTCAATAGCTTGGAGGTCGAGTGTATAGAAGAATGACCAAGTGGGTGAAGCAAATTACAGGTGGTGGCAGCTGAATATATAGGTCTGACAAGTTTGAACACGCTATAGAATTTCCATGTGCATTGAACAAGTTGGTAAACCATTATACTTACAGGTGACCTGACTTTTCAACAAACACTTCCTAACCGAAAGCATTTATAGAAATTTGCTAAGTAAGAGAGGTTTCGTGTCACTGTTTTTGGTTCCATCTCCCTTCTCTTTCCTTMTAGCCCTACAAGTAGTACATCACCTAGATGAGCAATAGCTACATTACTTTGTCTCTTTCCTTTTCTATGGATACCTCAGGATTAATGCATGGAAAAGCAGAAAGTTAGTGGCATATATATAACACCCTATAAAGTATTTGAACTTCTAATAACATTTTGTGCTACTTATTCTTCATATTCTTGCATTGGAGACGTGGATTGCCTATGCTTAAGGATGTTGCTCTGTTCTTCTTGCTTTGCTTCCCATTAACAATTTCGGTTGCCACCTCCAAGTGATAAAGAGATTGGAGGAATATTTATCTAGAGAAAACTTGCTAGCTATCATACAATAAGCTAAATTCCTAGTCTGAGACTACAGTTGATTATATATGAGTTGAAATGCATTATTGCTAAGGGGATTACTTTCCAGCAGAAGACTGCAATACATTAATAAGGTAAATATAAGAAACCAGAACGTTACTGTTCAAAGACTGTAATTTGATAGCTGAGATGCCACTTAATAATTAAAACGAATACTGCTTAATCGTTCTTCTTCTATACTTTAATCTAGTCTTGAATTTTGCTAGTTGTATTTGTTATTAAGCATAAGAGGAGGAGTCTAATACTACATGTTGATCATTCAAKTGGCGATTATCAGAAAAGTTCTTGGTTCTTTTAACTAGTAGGACTAAGGAATGGCATGAGTGGAGACAATCTAATGTTCTTTTGAGTATTTGTGCGAGTTTATAAACTGAATGCCAAGATAACAGGAATAATTTATTTGGTATTCACTTTGCAGGATTCATATCTAAGGCACATCCCTAAGCCATCAATCTTACATGTTACTGGAGATTCTGTTGCTTTGGCCAAATGGCCTTGGTTTGTTTTCTTAGGAGGGGCTATGTGCTGCCTGCTGTGCAGCTCGCTTTCCCATCTCTTTGCATGCCACTCCAAACGTTTTAACTTCTTCTTCTGGCGTCTTGATTATGCTGGAATTTCCGTGATGATAGTCTGCTCCTTCTTTGCTCCGATATATTATGCTTTCTCCTGTCACCCTTTTTCATGTATATTTTACCTTACCTCAATTAGTTTAGTTGGAATCCTTGCCATAATCACCCTTCTTGCACCGGTTCTGTCAAGTGCTCGTTTCCGGACCTTCAGGGCTACCCTCTTCCTCGCCATGGGTTTCTCAGGAGTGATTCCTGCAGCACATGCTGTCTTTCTCTACTGTGATAATCCACAGATACTTGTTGCTCTCGGATATGAGATAGCAATGGGCCTTCTCTATGCTGCTGGAGCCATGTTCTATGTGAGTAGGATTCCAGAGAGATGGAAACCTGGTACATTTGACATTGTAGGCCATAGCCACCAGATCTTCCATGTCTTTGTTGTTGCCGCAGCACTAGCTCATAGCGCAGCTACTTTGGTGATTCTGGATTGGCGGCGAGGCTTGCCGAGCTGTGATGCTATGCATGGTTTGCCAGCTCGATTAGCAGAGGGAGGACTTTAAGCTGGATGATCTTTCGTTCCTTCTTGGCATCTCTTGAAGTTCCTGCACTTTGTCCTGGAAATGCTGCTTCTCAAATTCGGAAGCCATTTAGTTTAGATCAGATTGTACTATTGATTTGTCTTAGGGCTCTTATCTGTGCTTTATGGATGATGGTGGTGCCAATAGCTTGGGCCACTCGGAATCTGTCTTTTATCTGTGCTCAAATCTGTCTTCTAAACTTGATGTTAATCAGTGCTCACAGATGGGGAGAACGAGAATTACATGGCTTCGACCTCTCGTTAAAAGGAAAATTATTTTTGGTACAAATCATATTTCTCTTAGAATAACACCGATATAAATGTAAATTGGATAAATTTAATCAAATGAAGCTCGAATATTTCAAGTGTTCAGTTCGAAAGTTGGTGAACATGTTCAACGCTATAAATGCATTTGACAAGAGGAGTTCAAGGAAGAGAAGAAAGACTGCTCAATTATTTAGCAATTACAGTAGGAAATGGCAAAGCATATAAGCTCACTGATAACATTATGCTATGCAGTATACATTGTCATCTATATGTTCTAGGATTCCCCTTCCAATGAAAGATGGAAGCAAAGCATGAGATGCATCAGCATGTCTATATTTTCTTAGGCTAAACTACAGCAAAGGTCTATCTAAAAAATTATTAGAATCAATGTCTATAATAAAAAATATTATAATAACCATGTCTCAAAGCTAGAGTTTGATTTCTTAGCAGATCCTTTGTAATCCATGCTCTTGTTGGATCCTGCAGGAGCGTGTTTACTATGACTTTGGTAGGTTAGTTGTGAACCAAGAAAAATTGAAATTCAGAGAAGAACCAACAAAGTACTGTCCTCTGGGAAAATCTCTAAGCTGCTTGCGGTTAATATCCTTCAGAATGCAATTTATTTACCAGAAGAAGTAACCGACCTTGATACTATATCAGTCTCAACTCATGGCTGGTTCTTCTGTAGGGAAGTACTGGTTCTGTAACCTGGAAAGATGTTTTGCTGCTTGTCTCCTGGCCTCATTTCCAGTCTAACTCATTGCTTTTGGTCCTTGCTCAAGACAACTTGACTCTTAAGCGCCTGTCAGTCTATCAAAAATCATTAGTTCCTCAACTTTTGACCTCAACTATCTCAGCTTCACTATCACTGTAATCTCCCCAGCATTTCGTTTTGTTTTCCTCAACAACAATGCTACTGCAGCTTTCAGTTCTAGTAGCAGTCTCTATAATTGGTGTCACTGAATCTGCAAGCTTTTCTTCTATCTGGTTAGGTGCTGTTTCCTCTACTTCAGACTCATTAGCAATGCTTTTCTCACAAACTTCTGGTTCATCCTGTGTTTGCACAACCGGTGAGCTTATAACTTCGAAATTCACAGATAAGTCCTCAGAATTCCCTCCTGTTGCAACTTCACTCCGACTTTTGATATCTTCTTCAACAGTTGCAACTGAAGCATATTCCACTGAGCCAACAGTAGGTTCAGTACCTGGAACACCATTTGGAGATACGGGGGAACCATTTGGTGACACAGGCATACCATTTTGGGTTATAGGATAACCATTTGGTGGGACACTAACACCATTYGGATAAGATATATAACCATTAGAAGCAACTGGATAACCATTTTGAACCCATGGCTGCCCAGGTACAAACTCAGCAGCATGCGGGTTCATTACTCTTGGGGGACTGAAAGAACCTGCATCCCCATTATGTTCAGTACTGTGGAAAGTAGGTTTATTACGTGGCATGCGAGTTCCTGATCTGTTATAGCCCCCCGACAGCCTTGGTCCATAGGGAACTCTCGCAGTTGCTGAATGGTGCGGTGATCTACGAACAGGATTAACAGGAAGCATTGGTGAAATACTCACAGGAGGGGGCAATATTCCTCCGTGCTCTTTAAACCCTGGAGCTGGAACTGACCCAAAAACTGGAACTATTGATGGATTAAATGGAGGCGCAGCTGCAGAAAGCTTCTTGGTTGTCCCTTTTCCAGTCTCAGAATCACCTAGCTTTTCTGCTTCAGTTGGCAAAGGACTATCAGTTACATTATCTTTATTTTGTGCTTCAGTGGGCAGTGAAGAAGCAAGTCCACCATCACTGGTTGGACTAAAATCTCCCTCTTCATTCCCCACCTTTTCGTTGGACATAGATGCATCTTTCTTCACTAATAGGGTGGTATCTTCCTCCGAACCAAGAACAGATTTAATATCAGACGAAGTTGCTGCACATTGCCCATCTGGTTTTTCAAAGACTTGATCTTTAGAAGTGGTAGAATCTAAGTCCTTGGGAGAATCAGAACCATCACCTTCCAAAACAGAAGCACGTTTAGATTCTCCTGCCTTGCTTTCAGCAACATTCTTTATCCCTTCAACCAGAGAAACTTCAGGTCCTTTAGCTTCAGAAGCTTCATTCTTGTTACCCTCTATAGATTCTACTGACAAAGCATTTCCCTCTTCTCCTTGTTGCTTTATAGTGGCAGTATCCACTGGTTTTTCCTGTTCTGTGGTTTTCTTTACTTGCTCCCCGCTGTTTGATGCTGCAGTTGCAGATGTCCGACCTTCTGCAGAATTTTCATTTGGTGAATGTCCATTTACTGCCTTCACAATGGTACCCGGACGGGCCAAAGCAACTTCTTTGTAGGAAAAAGGTTTTCCAGCTGCCTGACTGATTGAACTTACAATTTGGCCCGGCTTGGTTACTGGATCATTTGAAGCTGAGCTACTGGGTGCTGGTTTCGGGTTACCTAATTTCTCTGCACCAGAAGCTGGAATGGTTGGATTATTTGACTTTGGACTGAAACTAGGACTTTTCATGTACTTTTTTGGAGCCGATGTAAGTGTGGAGGAAGCAGGAGGCTCATTAGGAGATGTCCTTGGAGATACAAAATTGGTGTTTTTACCACGGAACTTCGCTAAATGAGATGCATTCATGAAGTTAGTGTTCAGCTTTGCAAGGCTGGGTCTCCTGGAGCCAGAAGGCTTACGGCCCATAGGTGAGCGACCTTTGGGAACAGCTTCTTGCCATCCTTCTTCAGATGTTTCATCTTGTGCAGGATCCTCATGTGGAATTGAAGTAGTCTGATCTGCTACCAACAAATCAGGTTTTTCAGTGGGCTTGACAAACAATGTCTCAGATTTGTTCTCTTTATCACTGGTGTTCTCCACAACAGTATGAACTGGTGATGGCAGTTCATCATTAGGATAATTGTCTACAGTGTTCTCCACGTTTTGTCCAACTTTGCTCTTAATCTGTATCATAAAAAGTGATTTAGTTAAATATTTTGGGAGAGTAAGATGGAAATAAGTGATATGCAATTTGAGAACTTATAAAAAGTAAAAGGCTTCAACCTTTGCACGAGCTTGTTTCCTTTGGGCATCTCTTGCTTTCATCTCTGCATCTGGGGTTATGTAATCCAGCAAATCTGACACACTAGAAACAGAATAATTTGATTATAAGTCATAGATTTCCTAGAACACATAATAAGTAATTTATGCAATGTATTTAAATTGCCGTTCTGGTACTAGAGTAATTGATAACCAAATGTGGAGCATTTAGTCTAAAACCAATGTCAAATATACTCCTTACCCAGATAATTAGGCACAATATGTTGCAAAAATATCAAATCTCTCTCTTTTTTGGTTTCTTTCGTGAGGAAGCATGAAGAAGACTAAGTGAATGGGAACAATAAAGATTTTAGAACTGATAAGCATAAACCAGTTGCATGCAGTGCTCAAGGAAGGAAGACAAGTTGTCTAGACTGATTTATGTTAGCTATTCTGAGCTACAACAAGGATAAGCATATAAAGCTATTATTGGAGATCTCGATAAGTGGAAGTCTGAGTGGATTTCTAATTGTTGATACCATCTATCCTGGACTCAATTCCCAACCCTTTTAACTGAGCGATCTTAGCTCTTTCTAGTTCCAGAATGACTTATGTTAGCCATTCTCGAACAATGTGAAGATGTTAACTGAGCGACCTTATCTCTTACTAGTTCATTCAAGCAAACTTGCAACTTTTCCATTAACTCAACAAAGTTGTACTTTGTGAATATAGATCTCTTAGCTCCTATCCTAATATACTTTTGGGAGGCATTGCCAGAACTAGTATTTTCCAGACTGCTGAAACATTATGACCATTTTGCTTGTTCGTTACTAGTATAACACAATCCAACTACCACGCTTATATCAAAAAACATATACCAAATCCATGCCAATGAAACAATTCATATTCTGAATATACACTCATCTAACAATTCCACCAACATATAATTTGAGCATATATGTATTTCCTCTAAAAGGAATCTTTAAGAACTTATGGGGAATAATACAGGGATAATATCCTCTTCATAGGAGTGAACTTGCAGCAYGAAGAAAAAGGCAAAGAAAGAAAGAACCCTGCAGAGTGAAATGGGCACCAAAATATTACCTTAAATGGCCTTTGCTAGATATAGAGGCATCCGGCTTTGGAGTACCATTGCGTGCAGCTTCTTGCTGCTCCAGGGCCTTGGACTCAAAATATTCGAGCCATGCAGCCGCATCCTATACAAATCAGATTATATTGAATCAAGAACTCTCTAACATATTATGTGTTCTAACAAGAAAGAAGAACTGTTGTTGCCTGTGTACGAAGATCATCTGGTCCTAGTTTTGCTTGCAGTATCTGAAGAGTGGTTTGTTCATGCTGAACACTTAGAGAATATGCTTCCATCAAAGAGAGAGCAATCGCAATGGCATGATAGCTGGCTGCAGTCTAAAAGAAACAAAATTCTCAAATTAAAGATGTTCTTAGGCAGGCTAATCTCAGTTCTACTGCCAATCAAGTATTTAGAGCAGCAGAAATTAGAGTGAAGTAAACAAATCCATATCCCRGTTTCTCTTTTTAGAAATAAAACGACTGGAAGCAAGCCTATATAGTAGAACATTGATTCAGATTTAGATCTACAACATCCCTGATTTGGCTAGATTTCATCATAATGATCTAACAAGAATCTAGAATCATTTTTGAAAACAAATGCCAGAGCAAAAAATGAGGCAGATGAAGGTAGCTAAAAAGGATCGGAATAAAACAAGCAGATCTTTGAATTACTCAAACCTTCAATCAACTATTCCATAAAGTCATACTTAACCTTCTCTCAAGACTTTGTTGTCCAATTCCACAAGACATTCCATTAACTTTCAGTAACTTACTTGAACACCTTTATGAAAAGGGTTTTAAATGGTTCGGCAATTTATTGTACATAAATTGTGGGCTAAAAACAATCAATTTTGTTTTTATAATTTATCGCAATATGTACTGAAAAACCGTTCCCCATCTGCTCTGCTGGTCTCCTTCTTCAATAGTTGAATAACTCTACACACTCTATACGATCACAGACTAACAGACCAAGAGATACCTGTATATGATCAGATCCAAGCAGTCTTTGGTTACACTTGAGAGCCTCATGGAGGTATCTTAGAGCAACATGGACATTGCCCAGACCTTCTTCCATCATTGCTACATTGATGTAGGTGGCGGCAGTATTTGGGTGAGAAGGTCCACATGTTAGATGCAAAAGATAGAGTGCACGATTGACATACCTAGAAGGAAAAATATAAGCTATTTATATCAGATCATCAAGGCATGCGCTTTCAAGATTTCAACCAGCAGATGTAGTCTTTTAGCACCATTGTGTCCCTCGATCTAGTGTTACTATTTCAGATCTTAATGGCAGAATTGTGCTACCTTGCAATTGAACAGAGCAGAAGACAAGAAAAGGAAAGATAGACCCAAAAGAAGAAAAGAAATTCCATGGCCACAATCAAGTGTAAAATGATTATCCCCTCCAAGCAAATAACCAAAACTTTCTCTTTTTTCTCCATAGCAGTGGAATAAATCATATATATTCAAGAGTGCAGTGCAAAACAGGATGAAATGGGATAGCAGCAGTWCAGATTATAGCAGTACCAGTACCCTGGACACCTCTAATACCTACCGTATTAACATGATTCCTTTTACACTAGAGCAAGACCTTTCCATATGCCTATAAAACTTGTACAAATGGCTAGGAGATTATAATGTTGTCATACACTATTTATCAAATAAAAGTTTACGTTGCTTTAGCATCTAAAAACTCTTCGACAAAGACMKACAATGCAATCCAAAACCATATATGACCAAGATTTATTACTTATTAGAAATTTATTATCCTGCACTCATAAGGGAATCCAAATAATTGGTTCACTTTCCACCAAAGCTTACATTCCAAGATTTCATGTGAACTAAATGTTGGATTCAATAACAGAATTAGATTCCAATTGCACCATTCAAGGTCATGTATTTTTAAATCATTGAGGACATCTTATTGCAGGTAAGCAACAAAGTCTTTCTTCTGATTTCTGTGTTAACTGCTGGAGTAATCAATGTCCAATCAGAACTGACACAGAACTGCGTCATATATGTGAAAATGTTTGACATACTTTAAGGCCAACTCTGTGTGCTGTAGGCGATAGTAGAAAACAGCCAAGTCTCCATAGCTTTTCATTGTGTCTGGATGATCGAGTCCAAGCTCCCTCTCATTGATGTCCAAAGCCTTCTGCTGATAAATTGTAGCCTGAAAAACAGGAACTAAATGAACAAAGGGTGATGAAGTTGGAATCTATAAATAGTAACTCAATTAGCAAGAAACTACTCACTTTCAAGAAACCCTATTTTGAATTAGGTAGAGAAAAGTCAATTTAGTACAACACTACACATTCACCTTTAAGACGTTAAGATCAAAGTGCAAAGCTAATAGTGTCCCCAAAAAAATTTCCATCTGAATCATGATTGTCTTAATTGTTCGAGCTTCTCTACATGTGATTTTTTAAGGATAAGTTTTAATCGACCCTTTTCCAACAAAAAAATTGAGGAGTTAAATTTAATATTAAAATTTCAAAACATGATGCTATTCCCTCAACAATTTTAAGTTTATCATTTCCTTGAGTTTTGGAACTAATTACGGTTCATTCATACGGTCAAGAAACGATGTGAATAGGAAGCATAATTACATCTTTCAAATCTGTCTTGACTTCTCTTTTCTTTTCTTTTCTTTTATTTTTCTTTTGGTCTTTTGGGAATAAATAAGGACACAATTTGCAAAGACATTAGCAGTCWTTAAGATATCAGCTTCAAGGATGAATTCCCTGAACTTTCTTTGGGTTGATCAAGCAAAAGAGATTATCTTTTTCATCTTTTTGTCGATATTTTGGGTATATACAAGTAATCAAAGAAAATAAGTTAAATCTCTTTCTTCCCTATTGAACGTTATGAGTGACGTAGCACCACTTGTACCTTTTCAGATATCTGTGGCAAGCAGTGACATGCTCCACTGGGAAAGAAGATTCTCATTTGTATATTCCTAGATAAATTGCTTATATACGCATGGGATGTCCAGAGAATTGCAACGTAGATACCAAAACTACATTTTTACCTGATTAAAATCCCCAGTATGGTAGAGAACTACAGCCAAAAGACTATATGCTCCAGCTGTCATTCGATGATAAGGTCCACACACTGAGACAAGTTTGGAGAGTGCCTGAAGAATTTGGGAGGATTCAGTCTATCTTCGTGAGATTCAAAGCTCCTACTTGCAACAAGATAGAAGTGATCGTTACCTTAGTTCCATAATTAACAGCATCCTCCAGTTTACCTTTGTCCAAGGAAGTTTTGGATGATTCCAACAAAGTGCGCCCATCAGCAGATGAACATGCAGCGTGCTGTAAAAGAAGCTTTCTTCTTGTCAAACTACCTCAAGATCAATCTGAACATACTTTTGACACAAATTACTGGTAAATTTACCTTGTATACAGGGACCATGCTTACAATGTCTGACTTTTTGAATGGAAATGAAGATTCCATATCATAGTCCCTGGGAACAAGCTCTAGTCCAACCTGAAGGAAAAGATGACTCTTTATCTAATGATCAACAGATTAAGATCTCAGTAACAAAATAGAAAGTCTTAGCCCGCAAACAACATACCTTGTGGCAAAGTCCACGAAGAATGGAAAACTTTCGAAGATCATGACGGCTTTCATCCTTCCATTGCCATCTAAATCTTTTTAAAAGGAAGGTTTCAACCCATTTCCATTTCAAGTTATCATCATTGCTAATGGCTTCATCAGCTTTTCCAGTAGATGGTGTACCTAGCAAAACATTTAGACATGATGATATTGAGGCGGCCAAGTCACCAATATTTTCTACTGCTGCTACAACAGCCTGCAATATGTGTTTGTAAGCTCGAACAACCATCTCATGTATGCAGAGTGATTGTACATGAGGGAGCTTGTCTGCAAGTTCAACCTGACATGATGACGAAAATATCAACATAAAATAAGCTTTTATTTCTTTTATTTCTTTTCTGAAATTGAAGTTAGCTTTGAATCTTTAGTTAAGAGAATCCTCATTAAAATATTAAATTGGCCGATAATTCATTCATCAAGATACAGGGGAATTGTGAGAATATATTTGACGTGCACTGAGAAAAATGATATGGTGATTTCTGTATCASTTGTGAAGATAGCTTATTACAAAATCATCCTTAAACAGTAGTTGCAACTCAGTCCTGCAGAAGCTTTATTTCCTGCTGTTATAGATATAACCAGGCAAGAGTTTTGTCAAAGTCACCCAAATTCTTTATCAATATTTCTCTCAGACTTAGGCCCAATTATGTCAGCAAGAAGCATATAGAGACCATACTTTTGATCTTGAATTTGTTTTATGAACTCTTAAGCCCATTATGCAAGCAGATCAAATTTTTGTACTTGCGCTTTTAAGATTTTTGCTCTACATCTAATTAATCTGGTCATGTCTCTCATATTGAATTTCTGATTTCAGGAATGCTAGATCCCAGATTCCCCAAGCAATAAGTTTCTATCAGATGACAACTAGATATAATGCTAAAGTTATGCCAATTCTTATTGCAATGTCAAAAATTTTCAGTTTGTGACACTAACCTTACAATTTGTTTATATAAGATCTTTTATGAATCTCAATATTCATAATTCTGCATCCATCTTTGTGAATGGAATGATGCAACAAGAGCAGGAGATAAAATGAGAAAAAAATGAAGTAAATCAATTACCACACGTCCCAATGATGACATTTGCAAACCCCTAGTATGCATGAAATCAGTCAAAGTCCTGCCATCAACTGGTGAAAGTTCAAGGGAGCCAAAATCAGCCACCTGTAAATCRTGTGAAATTGCAGCATGMTASTCTCAGAAGATCGAAGATAGGATAAAGAAAACAAAAATAGATGCAGGACCAACCAGTTTAGGAAGAGCAGTATCAGCATAGTATTTATGTGCCATCTCAATCAACTCATCAGGTGACTGCCAAGATAAATGGAACCAAATCAATCATTGGATTAAGAAGGCTATACATTCCGAAGCAAAAAACACTTGTATTCTTTAGGGTTGATTGTTAATATTTCTCAAGGGCCTTCAATTCGAGATCACAGAAACAAATCATATATTGAAAATCATCTTTTGACCAAGAATTGCACATTAGTTACAGAAAATGATACAGAATCGAGGCAATTATAATGTCCATTATAATTGCAGCTAGCCAACCTTAAGGTGAAGACCAGTGTCTGACTCTTTGAGGCGCAAATATGCTTCTCCAGAAAGCTGTTCTTTCCACATGATTTCTTTTTCCTCATCTAGTTTTTCCAGTTCTTTTTTGCTGAAATCAGCAATATTACTTGTAGCTTCCTTTCTCTGGTCAGATTTATTGCTTCGTTCATCCAACTTCTTCTTGATATCCTTTAGCAGTCCTCCATTTTTTCCAAGACCCTTTACAGGCTCAACTTTAGCTTCTTCGCCTTTCTTAGAATCAGTTTTTCCTGAAGCCTGATTTTGTAAATGTTGCACCCAGCAGGCGCCCAGCTCCCATCTAATGGATTTGGCATCTTTATTGTCCTCTCCTTGCAACTTCAACAAACTTTCACTGAGCACCTTTCTTACCAATGACCTAGAAGCATGCAAATCTTCAGCATCTGCACTGCTCGACCTTTGAACTGGACTGGATGAGTGAGGAGTAGACATGTTGTGCAGTAGCATTCTCAAGCTAAGACCATGGCAGATTCAGATTAATGCTTGTTACATTTTAATAAAAGGAAACATATTACTAGGCTAATGAGTTATTCTAGAAATAGAAAATAGGCTTACAAATTAGCCATTAGAACGAGAAGCATCTGATAAAACCTAGAATAAATAAATATTCTTTTTAAGAAAAAGAAAAGTTCCCCAAGAATTCTTTCACTAACCTATTCACATTCAATGCATTTGCACCTCCCTCCGGCTGGTCTTCAATGTCAATGTCCTGGGAAATGGGAGTACCGCTGCAATTTGATTCAACTACAACTTTCACAGTAGCTGTATAGCCACAGTGTCTAACAACCACAACCCCAAGAGTAGAAGTATCCTGTAGAGAGCAATATGACCTCAGCATGGAATATTAATTGCTTCAATAATGAGAAACACAATAGAGAATGTGTTAAGAAAATGGAGAACATAATATTATTTCTAAACTGACATGTACAGTTGCACTCTCATCTGCAGTTATGCCTTTAAGTAAGTTTCTCTTAGTTAACTCCTCCTGCGACATTCCAAGGACCCGACTACCATCATGCTTGCAATCCAACTTCAAGCTTGCATCAGGCACATCCTTTATCACCTTTATAAATAGATCTCCAATTCTTTCCTCATACAAMGTTGAAGAACTGGAATCATGTAGTGTGTGCTGATTATTTTCCACAAGATGTTTTATTTCTGCGACTGCTTTAAAWACTGAAACGTCGACAAATAGACTGTGCAGTAGAAAGGCTTTCCTGTCTCGGATTTGCCTTTCCTCTGCTGTCTTACAAGGCATTGCTGCCAGAATTGAGAATTCTTTTGCCCATTGCCTGAAATCATACTTTCCATCTCTGCCTTGTCCACCTCCATTTCCTCCCCAGTTTTCATCTTCCATAGGAAGTGGAGGAAATATTGATGGATGATCAGCAACAAAAGGTGGAACAACCCACGTGTTTGCTCGGAAACCATAAGGAAGATTTCCAAACTGAAACAAGAAATACATATTACGACACATAAAAGCTACAAATTCATTTCAGATATCTACTCCAGGACTCAAGATGCAAAGTCGATGTTGCAAAGCTACTCACTTTGTTGTGCTCCGTGAAAGCTTTGGTTAGGGCTTTGTATGCCTGTTAAACACCAATTAAATCCATAACTATAAAGAAGCTTGATGAAACATGCTTGGATGTGCTGCTTATAAAGGAAACTGCAAAGTTCAGAAGCTAAGATGTCTAAAGGAATTGGAAGTTACTACTTACAGCATCAAAGACCCTGCTTAGTTGCTGCAGTAAACCAACCAAAGAGCGACTCAAAAGATTATGTCTTCCAGCAGGATAAAAACCCTGCTGACAGGCGACAATGGTTGTCGGCTTCCCACTACAAACTCGGACCTGCACAAAGTTTGAAATCCATCCCAATCCAAAAGAACTAGTCATTTAGTCAAACTATAGCAGCATATCCAATTTCTTACTAACAGGACATTTGCTACACATTTTGGAGTGAACCATAAGAAATAAAGATACTCACATCAATTTGAAAAAAATCATCATCAGATTTGTCCTCAAGAAATGGCCGAGTTGATCTCCTAATATCTGCAAAAATTGACACAATTAACAAGTACAATTACTAAAAAAGCTACACTTAGCATACTTTCGAGTCTATATACACTACAAACCGAGACGAATCATTACATGGAGATGCAACAGAGAACATATAAAGAGCTGCAAATTTTGTACTACTAATTTCTAAAATTTTAACGCCTTGATCATATCAGCATCCTAGTATAGCATTATACTGTGGGTTCACTCCCCAGAGTGTTCTATTTCCTAAATGGACTATTATCTAATGTAGAAGCTTCATTGTGCATTAAACCCACAGTAGTAATAACTGTGAACAGGATAACTAGCTCATTTCTCTCCTACGTTTAGCACAAGATGAAAGAGAGAAGTTATTATAATAAATTTGAAAAGCAGCTACAATTGCCAATTGAGCCAAGAGACTCTACAAAAGAGAAAGTAAAGCTTTAGATCTCAAGAACTGCTTGAATTAAAAAATAAGTTAAAATTACAAACCATAACAATGTAATTAAGGAGTTATTCATGCATTACACGAAATTCTAAGGAAAAAAAAATCCTTGTGTTTTCGATAACAAATTCTGCAGAAATTTTAGCTACTTAACGAACGTAAATTAAGCACCAAGCAGAAAAAAATAATTTAACGAAAGAAAATTCATTATACAAGTAACGGACAAAAAAATTTAGAAAGGAATACTTCAAACTCACATTGAATGGGAGAMGTGAGGTGCGAGAATGAGAAGAACTCGTAGAACTGCCCAAGCCTCGGTGGCGGACACATCATCGCTGCTGCGGCAGCGTCGGCCTTCTCCTCCGCATCTCCAACAGCGGGAACATTTTCCGGCTTCGATTTTTGGGTCCCTGGGCTGACGGAGCCGGACTTCTTGTCGGAGATTTTGGTCTTTGCATTGGGAGCCGAAGTGGCATTCTCAGGACCGGGTTCCGTATCACTTGAACCCGGTTCTTTCAGGCCTGGATCCTTAGACCCGGTTCGACAGACTGGTCTGGGAGAAGATGAACCGCCGAACGCCGTCGTGCATGCAACGATGTCGAGGAGTCGTCTGATATGCGCCACAGCTTGGCTTTCCGTGTAGTCCTCTACAAAATATATTTTTCTCATATTATAAAATGACCCCTATAGTTCATTATAATTGATAATAGGCCAAACTATTCAATCAATGTGTAGAATATATATCTATTTAGCATCAAATTTTACGATAATTAGAAACTTTTTGTAACTAATAACTTGCCCTATTCATCCCAAATTAAGCATATTAATATCGACCAAATATAAATAATTTAGGGAGCATTATACTATATTTATATTAATATTTCACCCTGAGTAAAAGTTATTTCTAAATATACAATTATGATTTTATATTAAATAATTTTTTTAAATGAGGTCAGTAATGAAATTAGATTAAAATATAATTGTGTTAAAAAAATATTTGTTTCATATTGGACTATGATCTAATATCAGACATCCCACTAAAGACGAAGGAAGTAAATAATATTTTTAATTTATTAGGAATTTACTAGTATAYACATACATCGAGGAAACAATGAATTATACAAATAGCGATATAGAAATATTCTAATTGTTGAGTATTCGAATCATAAAAAAAAAATTTGATTTTTTCTATAAAAATATTAAATGAAAAAGGAATTATGCAAAATAAATACCTTCAACAATAGTAAGGTAGCAAGGTTTTAGAGAGGTGATTTCAACGGAATCTTTAAGCCTTTGTCCTCGGACCTGTTCCATTGCACAAATCCGTTAATTAATAAGCTAAGAAATACGAATCAACTCAAATTTTTTTATCTAAATTAAATATTTATACAAAATTACGGTATTCATCGAGAACTCGTGAATCGTTAAATTGAAAAGATAATTCTTTACACAACACACCTTTTAAGTTCCTGGATTCATGATATAGTAGTTAGAGTCCCTTCTTGTTTGTTACTACTTATTTTCAATTACAAATAAAAGCCGTTTTCAAAAACACGATTAATATTATCACTTTGATGAGAATTGGAAAAGCAAATCWAAAATAATAAATAAATAACTTATTTTTTCTTCATCGAGAACTCGTGAATCGTTAAATTGAAAAGAAAACGTTTATAACAACAGATATATAGGTGAAAACATTAAATGATTGCATTGAATTTAAACATGTTTTAACATAGGTTGATATTTACTCAATGTCCAGTATGGTASACTGAAAATGACAAGCTCCTGTTTTAGGATTCCTCACTTTCTTATAAAAGTACAAACAATAAATACTATGGAAACAAAAAAGGAAACTAGTATAATCCTTAAATACTACCTCATGGGACATGGAGTAGTTAGTCAAGTGACATGTTTCGACATGAACGGCTAGGAGCTTTCTCACATCCAAAATCTTGTCTGTTGATATTCCCTGTGGTTCAGAATGCAGATTAAGGATTTCATCAATATCCCTTTATCTTCAATATAGGTACGTGAATTCAATGGTAAATTATCTCGAACAAATTACGAGTGTAGGTGAATACGATTCTTGAACTACGAGTTAGATTATAGTAGAGATAGGATTGCTTGCTTACCTTAAGTGTCACTTGTGACTCCTCTGGTGTGATTACTGTTATTTCTATTACAGTAGGCAATACTGCATTTGCCAAGAAAAAATTTTGTCAAATTTTCAGGTAATAATTCATAGGAAACCAGCTTCAAGATTCATTCTTGGTTGTCTTCAACGGATATAGAATGAAAGAAGCCATGAAACTATAATCAAGAATGTGTGAAGATAAGGTTAAAGGGATAAGACATATATATATATATATATGCATACCTTTCTCTTCCTTCTTCTTCTTGTCGCCTTTCGCTTTGTGTGGTTTCGTCTTACCAGCTTTTGGAGCCATACTTGTCTCTGCTTCAAGCTGTTTAATTCACTGGAAAAGACAGATATCCTTTTTCCTGTGTACTCTCTTTTACCTGGTGACTGGATTGATCCAAAATCCAAAATTCAAAACTGTGGAAGAAACTGTATCAGTTAAGGGGAAAAGGGTTCGATTTATGGATATTCAAATGATCAGGTGGGGAGAAAACGCAGGTCAGACTTGGAGTCTATATTGAGCTAAGAGGTTCTGCAACATTGAAGGGATAGTATGATGGTATGTGAAGTTATTAAGGAAGTAAGTGCATGGAAAGTGGCTAAACATGAGAGGGGCCAAGAGAGAAAGAGTTAGGAAGGGACAGAAAACTGAGGGGTAAGATCAGAGACCGTGAGAGAGAGGAGTGAGGGGGTGGTGGATAGGATAAGGTGACCCAATGCAGAGCCGTTGCATTTGTACACACGCAGAGGAATGTAAGGCTGGCGATTTGAGGCCTCTCATTTCTCTCCCAATTTGCAAACTCATCATCTCTACGTCTCTCTCCCTGAGAATTTTTTTGTATCTTTGTAAGGTAGGATAGATTAGGTGTACTAGAAGCAGCTGAAACACAGTGAGAGATAGGGAGAGAGTTATCATCAACTCTCATTTTGACCTTTTACAAAAAGATCTGGAAAATAACATGAGGAGAGATTATTTGGCTAATTTTGTCTAGTAATTTGGATAAAAAGATAGATTTCTCACGCTTAACCTTTTGCCACGTTTGTGTAATTTTTGTTGAAAAGATACTTGGACAAGAAATGGGATATTCCGGACATTTGATAATTTATCGATTCGTTTATTTAAAATATGTTACAATATAATTTTTTTATTTCTAAAATTGTGTAGTTCACTTATCAAAACATATTTTGAACTTAGGAAGTCAACCTTTTATCTTATATTTTCCATACTAGTAATCCTCTTCTTTTCGAGATACGGGTAAATATGTAATTTTAATACTAATTTATTATCTCATTGATGTATATATACTTTATAAAAATGGAGGGAGTATCATTCTTTCCAAATGTTCCTAATCTTTTTATTAAGTTCTGTGTAACTCAACTATTTAGAGTTAGTTTTGATATTCTTGTTAGGGGAAATGTTGTGCTAGGAGAGAGAGTTGATTATACTTTGGTAATATTATTGATTAAAGTGTTTTTAACGTGCAAAATGACATRAAAATGCATCATATAATGTATCCCTATTTAAAAAGGATGAAGAATATAAATTACCTTTTATTTAATTTAATTGGTTAAACACTATTATAAATTAATATTTTGTAAGGTTACAATAGTTAATAAACTAATAAAAATTTCATTAAATATGTCCCAAAAATACATTAAATTAAATAATGTTGAGTTTTCTAAGTAAATATAACTAGGGGATGAGGTTAATTTGGTCAATTAATAAGTTAGGTACTTCATTTTTCTAAAAGTGCTTTCCTCCACCACAACTGAAGTTTATAAAATACCTTGTTAGTTACTTTTGGCCCAAAAGCAATTTCTTTGATTTGGAAAAGCAATTTCAAATACAGCCTTATATATCTCTATTTATGTCCCACCACTAATTTAGTTCACGAACTCCGACGAAGAATTACATGTGCTCCTCATATAAGGACGTAGCCAGAAATATGGTTTTGAGAGGGCAAAAGTAAATGACAAAATTATTAAGAGCAAAGATAATACTGTCAGAGACAAACACTCTACATTAATTTTTTAAAAAATTAATCTTATATAAAATTTTAAAAAATATTAAGAATACTTCGAGTAACTCTGTCCTTATCCTCACATCACTTTTACTTAAAAAGTATAAATATCATTTTTGATTAACTTAACAAATAAAAAGAAAAGGGAAAGCATGAAGATCTTTTGCAACTGATCCCATCTTGAAGTATCTTCTCCAAATCTTCATCTTCTTCACCTTACCCTCAAGCTAACTCCATTCTC
>MEJB01000097.1:304581-314650 GCA_001752375.1 Rhazya stricta
TCCTCAGCTGAAGCAATAAAGTTCGATGGTGAATTAACATCCCCAACAAAAAGCTTGAATCTTGATGGGGATTGATAACGAACCTGGCCATTCTCCATGTCGAAAACAACCTTTTGAGATTTGAAATCCATAAAGTGACCTATTTAATTGGATTTTGACAAATTCTGGACTGTCAATTAGTACCTTCCATGATCTTGATGCGCACCTGAACTGCACAAGAGACTTCGGAGGTATTCTTGCAAGCAAATCCAATAACAAATCCATCGGAAGGTAATTCGACATTGAATTCGTGGTGATTGTTCTAAGGGATTTGATGAATCGCTACTAAAGGTTCTCTTCTTCTACATGGAAGAGAAATTTAGTGATCATTGCAGCGATTAAAGGATCTTTAGAAGGAATAAAAGAAAAGGGAAGGTAGTATCATGCTAGAACTCGACTAGCTTGAGGGTTCTTTGGAGTTCCCATATCTGATTCGGTGAGAAGGAGGAATAGAAACTAGAGWCCATAGGAAACTCAAAATCCTCCTCCAGTCAGTAAAAAGGAAAATTGTTTCCAAGAAATTGCTTTCCTTCTTTGAATTTGTGGTTTAGCCCTTTAGAATTCGAAGTAACATTGAAGTTTTCTAAACGTCTAACTCTTAGTCTAGGTTATATTCGGAGAGTCTCCTCTCATAGTGATAGCTTAGGGTATATTTTTAAAGCTCTTCAACAAATTCGATTGAAAAACTATAAATCTTTACTCTATTGTAAAATTGTCTAGAATCATCTTTTTGAATTTTCACTAGTCTAACAATCTTATAATTATGACTAAGATCGTCGTATTCCAAACGACACAGGGGTATACCTTATGCACAGAAGGCTCCTTCCCATGAACCAATTGTGAAGGCCTTTGCGAGAGCCTAATGCAGATATGCATTCTCTTTCTTTTTCTCTTACCCTGTCCGAGCTCGTAATCCGTCTCAGGGTAATCAAGATTAGGGTAGTAAAGCTCCTCAGCAGGAGAATTAAAGTTATCTAGGGAATCAAAATCCCACAAAAAAACTCGTGTCCTAGCCATTCTTCATCCCTATCTTCGRACACAATAGTTTTTTTTAATTCGAACAAAGTAACTTTATTTTGAACTGTCAATCAAATCCGTTCATAATTTGAATATGCATCTAAATCGYAAAAGAGACTTTATTCGTATACTTGCAAGCATGTCGAATAGSACATCCAAGAGAAAATTTTGGTTTTCAGAAGAAAAGGAATTAGCAARGGTAGTATTCATGCAAGAACTATACTAGGTTGACAGCTTTTGGGAGTTTTCCTATTTGATTTGGGGAGGATTAATTTAACCATTTTGCATTCCAATTCAAGATTTCATCCAAATGATTTAGACGAATTTGGTGAAATGTCTAATATGTCCATTAATTTATTGTTATTCCCAAAATAACCTTAAAATCGAAAAAGAAAAAAGAAAAAGATGAAGAAAAATATTTCTCTAGCAGGAGAAAAAGTGGATGCAAAAGATATTTTTTGCACCACATTCTTGCAGTTTCCCTTGAAATGATTTGGATACCATTACTTTCTGCAACTATTGAGCTTATAATGGAGATGAAGTTGACGTTGGTGGAAGGTTCTGCAACTCCAGTCTCAGCTCTGCTGTACGGCCAAGGCGGCTGTACGGGACAGCAGAAGCATGCAGCACAAGTCTCTTGCGTTTGAGGTCCCAAAACCAAGGAGCAAGCACATAACTTTATCCACATCACAACCGTACTTCCCAAAGCAGACGACTGCCAGAGCAAAAAACCHATTCTTGGAGGGGAACAGAGGATAGCAGAATGGCAACAATGGCTTCCTCAATTTCACCAGCAGTAATATTCCCTCTTGGGTTGAGAAATTCACCTCAAAACTGCGCAATTAGAACAGTTCATCTCTTGCCATCCGCCAAGAAAACCTCACTGGACCTAAGTTTTACTCGCAGCGTTTCTGGGTTTGCCCCAATTGTTGTAAACAGAATCTCCAACGTTGCCTCTCCCTCTGCGAATAACAGCAAACCCCTCACTGTAGTCGCTGCTAAAGGCTACAAAATGAAAACCCACAAGGTAATTTTTGTATTTCGTTTTTCTTGTTTTGAAATTAAGATTGTGTGGTCTGTGGGTTGAGGTTTTATATTTTAAAAGTTGTGAACTTTAACGGGAATCTTAGGCGTCGGCAAAGCGATTTCGGGTGTCTGGAAGTGGGAAGATAATGAGGAGAAGGTCTGGGAAGCAGCATTTGCTGAGAAAGAAGAATACAAAGCGGAGATTGAGACTGTCTAAAATGGTTTGGCCTCATTTCTTATAAATACGTGAAGATGATGTTGCAACATTCTTCTTTGTACCTTATTTCTTATATGGGGGCTCTTTTTCCTGCATTCGTTCTTTAGTGGATAATTGGCTGAATAAGTGAGCATTAGAATACAAGTGAGAACCTCCACTAGAAAAAAGAACTGTAGTGTACGATACGAATTTCCATGGGGCTTTTCGTAGGCATATTGTCTGCAATTGTTCAAATAACAGACTAATGAAATCAATATCTCCAATGTTGTGTTGCGACGCTTTGGTTCTTTTAAGATATCCTGTAGTAGTTTCAGAAAACTTTGTCATGGATGAGTATAATGTATCTAAAGGTTTATCTGCATTGATGTAAATATGACATTATATTTATATAACAGTATCCACTCATTAGAAACAGATATCATTTCATGTAATAATGGATTGAATATTTGACCATATGAGCACAAGTATTACTATGTAGTCATTTCTATAGGTATAGAATCTTAGCTATGATGTGGGGACAGGATAGGCAAATATGTAGTCATTTGCAAAGTATATCTTACTGAGTTTCTTACTTGCTCAAAACTAAAAACAATTACTGTTTTATCCACGTGTTAAGCGTTAGCTTAGTAATGGTTTTGTGTCGGAGGAAAAGAATTTTTGGCCAGAAAACTACACTTCTGAGTATCAGCAAAGTGCAAGTATTAGGTACATTWTAGGTTATTACAAAGAGACTGGAGCTTCCTTGGCGCAGATTGTGAAAGACAAGAGTAGCAATTAGTTGCATTCCTTCATACAGTTGATATATGGTTACAAAAGTGACATGTGCCTATGGAAGAGGTATCAATAAATCGAGAACTACACAGAATAAGTTAACTCTCAGCTCACTCGTTCTTTTCAGGAATACGTACGCTGGCTTGGCTAATAAATTAACCTGCTTAATTACATTACGAAAAGAACGAGATCTGCGTTGGAGCTGACTATTGTGCATCAAGGGTGACAACTYGATTAGGAGACATGGAAGGAAATGAGATAGAAGTTATAAAGGAAGATGAAGAGCGCAGAGGAGGAGCATTAGGCCCTTTGATWAAATCGGTTATGTTAGTTTATTTTTTATGCATTAGACCTAAAGATTTCCTTTTGCAACAACYTTGCCAATCTACATTACAGTAGCCCCTATATACTTCATTTCTAGGCAAGATTAGAAAGGTCCATCCTTTCTTCTATAGCTCAAAGGAAAGTTTAACATGGCTAAATAAAACTGAAGCAGGTAAGCTCTAGTGTAGCTTAACCATGGATAACTTGTGCTGGTAGAACATGCAAACGGACTAAAGGCTTCACGGTAGTTTAGTCATGGGACACTTCTGTCAATTGAATATATAGAAAGACTAATGCTCATGACCTATTTCCCKTAATTCTTTGCCATTGCATATGTTCTTCCTTAACTCTGCTTGCCTACAAGAMCAAGATTTGTGTTAAGAGATTAGCAARGCAGGCATGAGAATTTGTTTCTTAAGATTGAAGATACCTGATTGAAAGGCTTGTAATATTCTTAGGAGATTGACTGTGAGGACAATTAGATGATAATGGGATTGCTTATATGACAAAAACTTGACCAAAGTGTAGCTTCCCAAAATACGAATGAGCTTGGAAAAATATTTAGCTTTATTGGTCTGTCTAAAAGTTGCTCAATTTTTGCTGATGTGCTGATGTAGCCCTAATGAGAATATCTGAAAAAAATCAATCTCTTACTGTCATATTTCAAATAAAGTTTGGTTAACTTATGTTTTTCATTTCATGCTTTCCTCAGGTGCAAGTTGATCGTAGTGACTACGATAATGTAATTGGTGCTCTGCCTTATTTGAAAGTAAATCGAAAGGCCAACTAGATATGACGGTTTCATCGCTGCATTGCGGAGCATTTTCGATCTTTTTCTTGTAAACTGGTGCTTGTACTTCTAATAGAGAAAAATACAGTCCATTTTTTTTTTTGAAGTTCCTTCTTCTTGTAACCATTTATTTCATAAAAGCATTTTCTTATTTAGAATYTCCCTTCCAATAGYTATCACCAAAGCAGGTTTTAGGAAATTCAGCTGAAGTTTGTTGTAAATGCATAATCTTTCAACTGATATAATAGCTGTTCCATGTTAAGAGGGGAAATTCATTTGACCCTTTCTAGCTGTTCTTGTTTTCTTATTTTGGTGTTAAATGCATTCAGCTAATGAATCATTAAGGCTGGCTCTTATTTTCTTTTGTTTCTTTGTGTTCTTTGATTTGCTTGTGGATGGCATAAAGCATGTAGGGTCCTGTCCGCGTATCCCCTTTGACAGGACCATTGTTTCTGTTATCCCCGTCACAGGATTTTTAGAGAGAGCAAAAAATGCAATCACTATACTGTATGAAGCTTCATAATTTATCCATATACTGATCTGGAGAATTTTTTTTTTTTTTTTTTTTTTTTGGTTAGTGTAGATTTAGGTGCATCCTCTCGGGGTGGAGACACCTTATATATTATTGAGCTCAACTAAGGAAATGACAATGAATTTATTTTATATTAGTTTCAAAGAACTTTTAAAATGTCAACTTTTTCCTCAATGTAATGGGGCCTGAATTTAATAATTTGTCTCATCTCTCACTAATTGTGTCTAGAGCTCGATGTAATGGTTCTTTTATTCTAAAAATAAAAAATATTTTTTATTATATAAAGAAATTATCAAACTTTTTTACCATTCAATTTAAAATGCTAAATTAATACTTTATATTTTTTTAAAATTATCAATATTTCGTCAAATATTTTTATTAAGTTCTAACGGGAAAGTTGACGATGGATTCACCTTCTCAGACATAGTAATGAGTGGATGACTCAAATGGATAGACATTCACAAGTGAAAACTTCTATGATCAAGTTTGAAAAAGGTTGGCTTCATACATCTCCCTTTGCGCATTTTAAAAAAAGTAATATTAGTGCTCGATTTAATACTTTTTAACAAATTCATTGTTATATATATATATATCGTATATTTCACTTCTTCTCTTTAATTTTAAAAGCATGTCATGTTTTGATTGAATCTCGAATCTTCTCGTATATTCTCTCGTACGTAATAGAGAATATACTAAACGATAGCTAACCATAAAAGGAAAAAAAATCATTTCAAAAGTTGTAGTAAAAGGGTGACTCAATATGGATAAACATCCACAAGTTTTCCACTTCTAGAATAAGTTCAAAAAAAAAAAAAAAATTCTTTGGTCTTTACCCATTTACTCTTTTAATGATGAGTTTTAAATCTGCCAATATATTTTTATTATATATTTTTTATTATAGTAATTATAGTTGTTTGAACGAATACAGTAAATAATGTTAAGCAGACAAAAAAATATACTGTAAAAAAATTATATTTTACCTTTTTTTAAATAAATTTTCTTAAAAATACATAAGAAAAACTATTAAAAATACTCAAGACAAATCTCTCTCGCTCATGTATATGAGATATTATTAACAATGTTCTAAAAAGAGAAAAGAAAATTATTCGCTCATTTTTAGTTTACGCCAAATTCATGTATATATATATATATATATACGCATAATTTTTTTGTTGTACACATATGTACATTAGGAAATAATCCAAACTTATCCTTATTTATTAACGGGGTGATCTASCAAGGTGTCAAGATTCGAGCCCGCGTACGGGATACCAAATCCAACGAATCAMTGATTGMCACGAAAGAATCTAATTATTGGTTGCAACACCTGTACAGAACCTCAATTTAATGCTCCTTTTTGTCTTCTTTGTGGCTTTCAGTCCCGCACCAAATAGAAAGAGAAAAGAAAAGAAAAACAGAGGAGACGAAAACCTTTCTCCGTCTAGGGTTTTTTCTGATCCTCCCTAACTTTTCTTTTCCTTTCCGTCTTCTCCAGCTTCTCCGGCATTGAATTTCTTTTTCTTTTTTGCTGATATTTTAACTCTCCTATAGGAATTTCAACCAAATTTGTTTTTTGTCGTTTCTAATTATTGTTAGTGATTAGAATCTGATGGTTGAATTGATGGGAATGAGGTCGAAAATGCCATCGTTTGGTACAGCTGATAGTTTTCCGGTGAAGTTGGAGATCACGGCGGAGGACTCTTTAGATGACGAGTTCGGACCTCTCAATAAGCGCTTCAGGTTGCCTCCGTCCACGTCATCAATCCTTCAGGTTTTTTCCTTTTTTTTTTTTTTTTGGTCCCCGATTTTTGTAATTCTCTTGTCTTGAATTCGTTGTTCAATGTGGTTACATCATTTTACGAACATTTGTCTCTCTATGCAATGGAAAGTGAAATAGAAGCCATGCTGTTTTGGTTGTGTAATGATGTCTAACTTGAGTTGATAATTTATATGATCAAGTGTGCAATAAGGCGGGACAAGACCTTTTGGTGAAATTGATCCTTCTAGGGGTTTATGGGTTTGTTATGGAGCCAGTTCGATCTGCCCTTGCCTTGCTCTATATATTCTGGTGGGTTTGATATTTATTTATGCAAAAGAAAGAAGAATTCCATTTCCCTTATGGGGTTGTTTGCTGTTCAATTTTGGGAGGTCTGGAGATCACAACACTCATTTTCGAGCTTTCTATAACAATTGAATGTGAGGTTTTGAATAAGTGGTTCTCTGTCTTGCTGTCCTTGTCATGAGTATGATACATGCTGCTCTATTCTGTTTTAATGATGCAAAAATGGCTGCACCCTTTACAAGCAGAACTATATGGTGCTTGTATGTTCCTAATATGCATCTACTTACATATGAATTTTGCCTTAGGTTACTAGATTATGGTCTGACGGCCCTAGTTGGTTGTTATCCCTCGATTTTTTTATTTGTCTTATAATTTTGCTTTTGGGTTTCTGTAACAGTGGAGCTCTGGCAACAATGAGTTTCCAACTGAASCTGCGCATTACAATCCTCTGGATGAGCCTAGCCCTCTTGGGCTGCGGTTAAGGAAGACTCCGTCGTTGTTGGATTTAATCCAAATGAAGCTATCCCAGGGCAGTGATTCTGCTGCTACATCTACTCCTGCTGAGAATCTTAGTTCTCAGAATAAGAAAGATGCAAGAGTTACTGCTACTTCAGTTGCAACCGAAAAGTTAAAAGTGAAAGCATCTAATTTTGCAGCTTCACTTTTAAGAATTGGAAGCTGGGAGGTAGCTGTTATGTGGTTTTTCCTTTTCATGTTTTAAATGAGCAAGCTTTTTGCTTTTGCCTGATTTTATACATTCTACCCATTGTGCCAGTTTGTGTCAAGGTATGAAGGTGATTTGGTGGCCAAGTGTTACTTTCACAAGAGTAAGCTTGTATGGGAGGTTCTTGAAGGTGGGCTGAAGAGTAAAGTAGAAATTCAGTGGTGTGATATTATGGCTCTGAAAGCAAACTGTCCTGATGTTGGCCCTGGCACTTTGACTGTAGTGGTATTGTGTAYTTTAAGTATGCTGTTAATTGTTATCTTCCTATATTTTCTGTCTTATTGTATGCTATTTTTTGCTAAATCRTTGGCTCTGGATTTTGGTCTTTTAGCTTTCTCGACCTCCTCTCTTTTTCCGAGAGACCAATCCACAGCCAAGAAAGCACACCTTGTGGCAGGCTGCTACAGATTTTACTAATGGAGAGGCTAGCACACACAGGTAAAATTATTAGAGTACTTCCTGTGACCTGGAATGTTTCTTCTACTTTTACCAATCAACAAGAAGAATATACATGCCCCCGAAGTGTTCTTTTGGTTCCTTTGGATGTTTGACCCTTATTTACGAATGCAGGACCATAATCACTGTCTGTGTTTTTACTATATTTGGGTCTGAAATTTTTGTTGGTAACATACCTTTGTGCTTTTCAAATGTTGAGTATCCAGATCTTCAGATAATTTATTTAATTGACAGAATAATGAGTGCAGCTATATTAATGATTTCATTTCTTCTCTAATGCATCTTTTAATTCAATCCGATCGGGGTTAGTGTTTGGTTTCCAGCTAGTATAGGGTTGGGATAAAGGCATCCAGGTTTGTTTGCTTTTCAGTTTTGACATGAGAATCTGCAATATTCATCACTGTATTGAAATGTAAATGTTTGGATGAAATGCTATGTATCCGTGCACATTTATTTTTGGGCCTTCTGGGTTTTGTGATGTTGTCTTGTTTCTTATGGTAGAATTAGTTCAAAAGCAATAAATGTTTTTGAAATTTAAAATGGAAATAATGTTGTCCAATATAGATGATTATGGCTTTCCAGTTAGCTATCTGCTTTCATTTGTGAATAATATTCTCCGTTATAGCATACCACCTGAAATGTCTGTGGGCTGGCTTGGAATTTCAGTTGATATGTCTGCATAGACGTGTGTTGTCGTTTCCTTTTTATGAGAAGTTCATAAACTTTATGTTTGTAAGTAAATTTATTTGCTTCTTTTTTGTTTTTTGTAATTTTTGTAGGCAACATTTCCTGCAGTGCCCTCCTGGGTTGCTAAACAAGCATTTTGACAAGCTGATCCAGCGTGATAATCGACTCAAGATTTTGAGCCAGCAGCCTGAGATAGTTTTGGATTCACCATATTTTGATAGACAAACTTCTGATCTTGAAAATCCAGATGCAATGAAAGCTGCGGTATCCAGTCAACTTGTGGCTGGCAGAACAACCTCTGTTTCTTCCTTATCAGATGGAACATCTCCAGTAGCCACAGAATTGTCTTCCTTGAGTTATGATCAATGGGATACAACCTCACCACATTTGTCTMTGGAGGCTCCCTCTCCTAGCTCAGGTATCACTTTCTCATCATGATTATTGTGAATGAACCAAAATCCATGGAGGAAGTTTCTCATATTTGTTCCCACAATTACGTACTGTATATGTCAAAATAGTGAGATGAATGGTCAACTTCTATGAATTATTAAAGAATATAATTAACTTTGTCAATTGCAGCTCTTGAGAATTGTTGCTTGCTTGTCACTTCATTAGCAAGCTATTTGATGTTCATCTGCAGCCGGACACAGCTTGTCAAGAATTACGGCATCCTTTATATTTGTGTTTGGTGCAGCATAACTAAAGATTATGTGGTTCCAATTTTACATTTTTTCACTCTTTACTTCCGCATTGTTTGTTAATTGTATTTTGCATGTTTTACTCCATTTTTCATGGTTATTTTATTTTATTTGTTTTTCCTTTTACGTGAATGAGATCTTTGTCTAATGCTACTATGTGGTTTGGTCATTTAACTCCCAGATAGAATGCACAATTCTTTCTACTAATGTATTATCTTTTAATTGATTACCGGGTTGTAGTGAATTTTAACAAATTCTCTCTCTCTCTCTCTCTCTCTCTCTCTGCCCCCCAAAATAGCTTTTACCAGGTTCTAGTTTTGTTGCTGGGGTTTCACTTTTGATGCCGCTGTGCTGCCTGGTTGTCGCTGCTAGTTTGATCTTATATATATTTTGCTTCTTTTCTTGSCTAATAGGAGGAACTGAAGCACTTTTTAATTGTTATTCTTGACTATTAGATTTACAGATCTCAGATGAATATAAAGATGATGCTATAATTTAATATCCTGATTTAGCAACTTTACGCAACTTCGGTTCTAGTGTTTCATTCGCAACAAGGAATATATTAGACAGACTTGGTTTGTATCTTACTTCCCGTGGTGGGACTTTAATCTCAGTCATAACTTCCCCCTAATATTGTTGATCTTATTTGTCTTTAGAGATTTGATAGATGAAATATTCAAGTTTCATAGGCACTTCATTCAGGTTCATAATTGTCACACCCTTCTT
>MEJB01000097.1:314730-414019 GCA_001752375.1 Rhazya stricta
TGGTTACTGCAAATGCAAGGTGGCAGATGTTCAGTTACTAGAATGATAATACTTGTGATTAGCTTAGTGATAGAGTGCTTTTGTAAGATGGCTGCTTTGTCCTAGAGAGGGACAGTATGCTATTGCATTTGTTTTTGGTTTCTCCGATATTTGTCACTGATCATCTTCTGCTTATTAATAGTGATGGATACTTGTACTATGGAGGGAATTGGTGGTGGTAAACAATCTGATACTCAAGGTCTGAAAAATTTGCAGCAGCTCAAAGCGCCAGGGCTACGCCAAACAATGTCAATGACTGATCTTGTGAACCACATTGGACATTGTATTTCCGAAGAAGTGACGGCAGGAAATATTCCTTCTGATAAGGCATCAGAATGCCACCACATGCTTGACAACATTGCACAGATTCTGCTTAGTGATACTCGTGATACTCAAACTATACAAGCTTCAGATGAGAAATCTTTAATGAAAAGGGTAAACTCGCTCTGTTGCCTTCTGCAGGATCCTGCAGCAGCCTCCAGTGTGCAGGTTTATGGTGAAAATCTTTATGAAGGACCTCGTAATGGCAGAGATGCTCAATCCAACCAGCCTTCGGACTACATGCATGAAAGGCAGGATAATGAGAATTTTGTAACTTCTGTTGGTCCCAATGATGGTCTTGGTGCTAAACAGAGTCCAACCATCTCAAGGAAAGACTCGTTGGGAGACCTTCTAATTCATCTGCCCCGTATAGCATCTCTTTCAAAATTTTTGTTCGACATTGCTGAAGATGATGAAAGTCAAGCTAGATGATGATGCTATTTGGTCCAGCATATGAATCTCATAAGTATTACTAGGTAGTTACAAGGGTTATGTGCTTGCATCCTTAGTTACGGTTGCTCAATCAATAATTAGATTTTGGAAATTGCTGTGATTCGGAAATTTGTTTAATGATGAATCCTGATAATTTCCCGAAACTGGTTCTTAGTTCAGCCTCTACCTTGTTTGCTGTGCTCTTCAATTCTGGGGAACCTAATAATTATTGGTTGTAAATGTATATCAACATTAGTGAATTAAGAGTTAAGATGTTCCTTCCTTGTGCTTCTTATCTTTTTCTAAATGCATTTTCTTTGGAGTCCTTTAGAACTGGTATTTTGTGCCAATGTTTTTGTCTGAATAATCATCCTGCGGCTTTTGGGGTAGTAACCACAATACCAATAGGAAGCTCCAATAGAAACTTTTTGCAAAGGAAAGATTACTTCGAAGATGAATCGGTTCCAATGCAATAGCTAGGAATGCTATCGAGCTGGAACAACATATTTCTTTCCTATTGCTACCATAGGTCCATATGTAGGGCCAGTTTTGGATTGCTTTAATCAACACAAGTAGCTAAAAATTGGTGTTTTTAAGGAAAGTTATAATATAACACTTTMGCTGATAATACTTTTATGCTTTTTCCACTATCATTCATAGCACTTTTGTGCACTCTCTCACAGTGGAGTATCTTCACTTACAGGGTTTTCTAGTGTCATCCTCGAACTGAAAGGTTATGGTCAAAAACAATAAATGGGGGAGAAAGAAGACCAAACGACCCTTTAACTCTGGAAAAAAGGCTAAAAGTGATTTAAAAAAACCCTTCACTTATAGCACTTTTTGTGCAATTTCCCTCGCACTAGAACATCTAGTGCTATTTCCCTTGCAGTAGAACATTTTTACTCCCAACACGTTAATACACACCAACCACAAATTGGGTCATAGAAAGTAAGTAGCATTCAGGCAACCAAAGTTTGTCCCAAACCAATTTTTAAATGAAGTTCCACGACATTTTTGTACACAACAATCCCAAATTCAGCTGTAAACAGTAAGCAACATTTATGAAATCAAAGTTTGTTGCAAACTAATTTTTAAATGAATTTCCTTTATGATCAATGAAGGAACAATGAAATTACCACATGACTAAGTTTCGAAATTTAGTAATGCTGAGAAAAAATAGATTTTCAAGTACATATGCTGAGACAGATAAAGCACGGAGGATCGCTAGACTGATCCTCAGGCGTACAGTTACCCAAGCATTCAGGATGGAAAACATGACCACATGCCAAGACAGCAACTTCAGGACGAATCTCCGGCTCAAGGACATCGCCATACTCGTCGTAATCCTCAAATTCCCTATAGTTCACTGAAGAAGACAACTCCCTTTCACATATAGAGCAATTTTCTGTAGCAGATTCACACGTTCTTATAAAACCTGCAGGCAAAAGCATAAACTCAGTAAATGGTGTCACTAAGAACAAATGATTATGACATAATAGCATTGAAAAAAGGTACTGAGTTTCATCTGGACTTGCCATCACAAGTAATATGGTAGGGAGGCGAAGTAGGTGCTAAGTTTCTTGATCTCTCAGGTTCACTGCTTGAAGGCTGCTTCTTGGTTTTCTCTCTCCAGACATTTTGAAGGGAAGAATACTTTTGGAAATGGGTTTCCTTATTGGCCGTTTGAGAAGGTTTGGATGATGCATTAATCTGGAGTGTGCTTTCCTTTTGGGAATGAGTTTTCTTGTTATCCATTGGAGAAGGTTTAGATGAGGATTTATCTTGGACAATGCTTTCCTTTTGTAGATGAGTTTTCTTGGTGGCCCTCGAAGAAGGTTTAGATGAGGAATTTACTTGGACAGAACTTTCCTTTTGGAAATGAGTTTCCTTAGGGGCCGTTGGAGAAGCTCTAGATGAGGAATTAACTTGGACAGTGCTTTCCTTTTCGAGATGAGTTTTCTTGGTTGCCGTTGAAGAAGGTCTAGATGAGGAATTGACTTGGATCAGGCTTCTCTGAACTGAAGGTGAATCAATTTCAGAAGGTATATTAGCTTGGACTCTGCTTCTTTGAACTGATGCTGATTGGTTTCTGTTTGATGTAGTTCTACTTTCTGGAGATTGAACTAGCTGACCAGGAGAATAGTTATTGACTTGAGATTTATTAGTCACCCTTGAAGATATTTCACATGGGGGATCAGCTTCAACTTTGCTTTTCCAAGCTAATGTTGAAGGTTTATTGGTAGGAGAAGTACTTCTTTGCTGACCTTGAACTAGCTTACCTACTGAATCCTTATGGAATTGAATTCTCTTCATGTTCATTGAAGGTCCCCTTTTTCGGATGCYTGAGTTGTACTCTTCTGAGCTTAAACTAGCAGAGACTGGTCTCTTATGGGGTTGAGTTTCCGTAATGGATGTTCAAGGAATTTTACATCCGTAACTAGTTTTTGGATCCTCTATCTCCAAATTGATATAGAAGTTTTTTCAGTGGACTGATTCATCTTTTGCTGAGCTTGAACAAGGTGACCTGCAAACAGCCATAACAATATTAGCCATTCTGCATTTTTCAAAAATGTTTTACATGATGTTTCGGCATTCAATCTTGATAATGAATTGGTGAATTTCTGGGGCCTCAAATCTTAACTAACAATATATATGCAGTTACCCCTAATAGCATCTTGACCATGATAATCCTGAAAAGCCAAATTCATCTGAATCTCATTAAGCTTCTTGATCAATGAACTTCTCATTCTTGAGTAGTGTTTTATTTCTCCAGAACAAATTGTTCATGTTTCTAGATATTCAATGTATTCATCTAAAACCTATTTCATGTCATATTATCTATGAACACTTCATCTTTCAAATGTAGGCTAATCTGAAATACTGGAACATGTAGTTATCATATGAACCAACACTCTAGAAATCCAAGAAACTTTGGTTGGAAAGAGCAAGGGAAAATGTATTAGAAAAAAAAGAATATAGCTGCTAAAAAAAATCAATTGTGTTGCTGAGCTAACATAATTTCATATGCAGTATAAACTTGATATCAGTAACCATTCCMTAGAGAATGACACCATCCTATAATCAATACCATGAAGTAGCTATATAACTTTAAAATGTCTCAGGAAATTATCAATGAACAGCAAAACTGAATGTCAGTGAATGAGGCATAAAAGATACTCAAGTCTAGAAATCTCTTATGGAAGATATGTTAAAGTTAAGACCAACTTTCGATATGGATACAATGCAGTATTAGGGATACCAACTACTAGAACAGATACAATAGCCCAGCAAGGAAGACAGCAGCAAACCAGTTCCTCTGTTTATCCTTAATCTATTCAACCTAACAGGTATGTAGTACTTTTCAAATCTAGTATCTTGTTTAATTTACTCATCTTTTGAAGTAAAAAACTAACACATCAAAACTATGGCCAGAAAACATTGATATCCAAGTGCTTTCTAAAAGTCAATTATGAGACATAGATCACTGAAAACTTCCCACTCCTGTCACGTAAGGAGACGAAAACAAGTCAGAAACAATCAAAACCAAGCAGAAGAAAACAAGGAAAATCGAATGAAATTCAATCAAAATTTACCTTAAAAAGACATCGGAGAAAAAGAACTACAGAGCATACGGTCCATAAAAATCTTAACTTTCCATTAGAAAGAAATCCAAGAAACACCAGATAACAAGAACAGAACTAGTTTCTGTAGAAATTGATGCAAGGGCTAGTTTACGAGTAAAAATTTCAGCATAATTAAACAAGTATTACAATTGCAGTATTAATATACAAATTCCCAAAGTATGCTCAAGATTGAAGATTGTGAGTATAGAAACCTTAATCAGGAAGAAGAAAAATTAGTCACCAGAAAGAAAGCTTCCGGCGATTAATTACAGAGAGTAGAGAGAAGAAGAGAACAATGATAATCACAAAGGGGTTTTTGGCGTTTGCCGCAACGAGCTCTTGGCATTTTAAAGGTTTCGATAGTAGGGTCCATATGACTCTTTTTTTTGGTTTTTATATTGTGGATTGAACGCAGCCGTCTCCGCCATTGGGTAGGAATTAAAGTTGGAGTTGTATACTGAAGCACTGTATCCCTTCTCTATCTACCAATAGGAATTATCTAATTGGTACACTAAAATCAAAATTGTTCGAAATTTGAAGCCGACTTTAGATTATCTGTTGCTTTCCGAATTTAAAAAGGATTANATGACTCTTTTTTTTGGTTTTTATATTGTGGGTTGAACGCAGTCGTCTCCGCCACTGGGTAGGAATTAAAGTTGGAGTTGTATACTGAAGCACTGTATCCCTTCTCTATCTACCAATAGGAATTATCTGATTGGTACACTAAAATCAAAATTGTTCGAAATTTGAAGCCGACTTTAGATTATCTGTTGCTTTCCGAATTTAAAAAGGATTAAATATTAAATTATTATTGAATGATAAATTAGGATATTGCCTAATATTTGGATAGGCCGAGTGGTCCAACTTCTATATATATATATATATACACACATATAAATTTTATCAAAATATAATAAATAATAGATCGATACGTAATTGCATGCGTAATAGATTGTAAAATTTGTTAGTATCTATTAGTTAGAAAATAATAATTAGGAAAGACGATCGATCAATATATAAATCAATTACAAAAAAAGTCTTAACATGATCTATTTCCCTTTGATAATTAAGCAATCTCATTGAGGGAGGGATTTTAACCTCGACTTTACGTCCCCATGATTACTAAARAACAATGGTGGAGCTAATGCAGGCAGGAAGCCGAAGTCGACACCATAATATTTTTTTAAAATTTTATATATTGTTTATATTTTTTTAATTTTATATAGATTTTTGTCTCAAAAATATCAKTTTAGATCTCGTTCCCTCAAAGTTAAGTTTTTTGTTTCATTCTTACTAAAGAATACCCTCGAAAAGGTTTCTATTAATCCTAAATTAATTACAATAATAAAGACTATTGAATTAATTAAATAAGTTGAAAATGTATGAGCGAACTAAAGTAATGATTGTTGACTTGGTTGACCTCATCAGTCGTGCCTTGTTCCTCTAAAGGTTTGCGAAGATCAGCTAGAAGTCAGCTACGTCTCTCATGCTATGGGGAATTCGATTAGTCTCCGTAACGTATCGCTAACCCTACCAATCAAGTACTACCTCATCAACTAATGTTGAATATAGCTATTTAGTGACATYTTAGAAGATGATTTTAGATGTCAATAGTATTAGAAAAAGAACGTACCATTGACATTCATAAACATAATCGAGAGTCATGTWATCGCTAAAGAAAAGAAAAGGAAAAGAATATTATATCGGACTACAAATTTGAAATGCTTTTTCTTAGTACTTTGTGTGCTCGTCAATTATATATATATTATGGTAAGTTGATTCAAAATAGACTCAAACAAACAAATGTACATTTTGAAAGGCCAGGTATGATCGAAAGTTATCTATCTTGGGATGATGGAATCTTTTGCAATACCTCCATCTCTTGAAAATTTGTTGATAATAGACTTTTTTTTTTTTCCCCTTATCCCTATGACAAATATGTTTATTGTATAATGTTAAAACTAAGAAGAGATAATCCATGGAGGAATTACCCGATCAAGCACACATGTTATCCATGAGTCACAAATTGAACAAATAAAATCTTAAAACAACAAACATGYTTTATTAATCGTCCTAAGTTAACCTAAAAACATCGATTAACTTGCGTCTTCATCATAAAAAATATAAGTATGTACTTCAATTCTTATTACCAAATCGTAACGAACAAACTTTTTAAATGTAATATAARAATACTATTAATTTCCACGTTATCGTACCTAAAGTAAAATGATGTGAACAACAATAGAAATCACTTAATTTATTTGCTACTTTGAACCATTTGAAGCCAACACTATTTCCTAGTAGAAGTACTTATCGCTAGAAACATTTCTAATGCTACCTCCTAAAACCTTGATGGAAATTCTGTGTTTTTGCAAAGAGTGGAGAAACGTCATCAGAATTGGGGATTGTAGAGGAACATATATAGGCATAAATCAGCTTCAGAAAAGCATCAATATCTTTAGGGTTACTTGSTAATGGAAGAYTATTTCGATCTTTAACCATCGATATGCCACTGGSGAAATACAAGGTTCGATGCCCTAGCGAAACCAATGACTATAAGATCATTCATGTTGACATCCACAGGAACTTCAAAAGTGGCATTGGTGGGTGAAAGCCCTAGTCACTTTGATGTTCAAGTTAAAGTTTTCTGGCTCAGACCTAACTCCTGGAAATAGATTGCCTTAGGCGTTCAGCTGTATTACACTGATTTTCCCACCATGACTCCAAGTCTGAACGTAAATAGGTGATCTTGTTATTAGATCTCAGAGAAAAAGAATACAGAGATTGAATTGTTGGACTATCATGAGATGATATTTGTAATGGATTTCTATACGCATATTGCCCTTTCAAATGTGCTGCGGTTGCAGAATCTACTACCTATGGGTGATGATGGATGAAGAAGTATGGGGTTAAAGGAGACTTGACCTAAAGCATATACAGTATCACAATCTTTGGGGGGGGGGGGGGGAGAACAATTGTCACACCTTCGTACAATAGCTTAGATGAAATTTATATTTTCTCAAGTTAGGTACAATTTGATACTATTGTGATCAATCCTAGGATTGAATTAAAAATTTTAAGGGTTGAGTCGAGAAAGTCGAAGAATAAGGGGAGGAAATCTTATAATTTGAGGGGCCAAATTAAAGCTCAAGAAAACCAGGTATATAGAAACACTTCCACCAGTTATTACATCACAAGAATGAATTGAAAGTTAATTCTTACAATTCCATTCATGAAAACCAAAGTAAACCATGACATCGAATTATGCAGAAGAACCTAATTGAAAATTTTGCATTTCTAGTTCTGGCCCTGAACTTACATGCAATTGCTAGTTTACTGATCATTTGAAGCCCGAAGCACCCAACCTGCAAGAATGCATATATATCAGGAAAAGAATTGTTTGTAAATCCTAAATTCTTTAATGGAGATAGAGAGACCTTACTGATTGAGCTTGGCTTCCCTTCCTTCTATGCTTCCCGCGGAGTCTATAGCAGCGTTAGACTATTTGTTAATGGAAAAAAGTCTAACTCATCTAACATTTCACCCTCAAATTCAATGTATTGCCTTTCATGGGTAAAAACATTGTGCACTCCCACATTTCCATTTTGAAGTTCGAATATTAGTTCATCATGCTTCGTGAAGGTAATRGGCCTTGCAACATAGTCATCCATGACAATTTTGAATAGCCAGCACCATGAATTGGACACTCCATATTCCATCATCGTCCACAAAGAACAATATTCTCTTTGTCCCTCAAAATCAACAGTAACTGAAGAAAGCTTATCCTTATAGTCAATGATATTCATCGAATATACACTCGCAGCAACTTCATAATTGGGCAAATCGATTATTTGAAACGCTTCTGTTTGCAAATCGAACGCAAGTATTAGGAATTGATCAAGATTATGCTTAGGAAGGGCCATCCAATGAAGACAATCATTAACCAGYACAGCCCTCGAAAAATTACCACCTATATACCATGAGAAAGATCTTCCATCAAGCCTTTTCCAAGAATCAGTGCTCAACGAGTATACCTCAAGTTCAACTTCTTCCAGATCATCTTTAACTTGAAAGTATGCAAATCTGACAATCTTATAGACTTTAGCCTGACTATGATAACCAAATCCAATAACATAATGATCAACCTTTTTACCGTGATTTCCTATGTTTATGCTTGTACTTGTAATGGGTTTGCATTTTTGGATGAAGGGATTATACAAGAATAAGGGGCAGCCATTATCAGATTCTGTATCAGTGAGAAGCAACAAGCCTTTCGAGGAATGGGTTCGCATACAAGTATCAGGATGACGATCAATTAATTGAATTTTCCTCAAGAAAACTTTATGAAGGTTATTATCTAATAGCAACCTGAAGGATTGTCCTGATCTACTAAACTCTGGACCACATAATATATAGTTGTAACCTGTTGAAGCCGAAAACTGAAGATGCTCGAAGATGAAACCAGCATCCTTAATCGAATCGCGCCAGTGCCTGCAAACGAGCATGAATCTGACTAGGACCTCAGCAGGAAGCCTCAACAATATGGTAAAGATTATTTCAAATGGTAAGGCTATCAAATCTTCTGCACGAACCATGGTTGGCTGAACAAAAGTTTCAACCTCAAAGCTAAGTCTCAAGCAGATGAGAAAACTATTGATACTTGCTATAGGGTTTGGCACACACTGCCGTATGTATATATAGAGGTGAAGTGAGTTCCGGCATCTGGACACTTGATATTAGGTGAAGATTACCTGCCAAAAATTATGGCTTTTCTTCAAACGTTTTTCCAATTTTCGAGATGGTTTATTGAATTCAATGTGGTAATAAAATGAAAACCCTTTACGGTTTTGGAATTATTGACTTTGCCTGTCCAGTGTCATTAATTCTTAACTACTTCTTGGAGTTATTACCTATTAGGTTATGTAGGATTCTAAATTTGAAATATTTTTTCCAGCTTTGCATCCTTATCCATTGATAAAATATATATTTATATATAATACATTAAATTAATCCAAAATAGACTCAAACAAAGGTATATATATATATATTCTCAAAGGCCATTCATATGTGCTTCAATACCTTGGGATGATGAAATTCTTCACGATACATTAATCTCTTSAATATARGATAATATAATAGATTTTTTTCTTTTTTAGATGATTAATTGTGCAATGTTAAAATTAATTCTAAAAGGTAATCAATGGAGGAATTACCGAATCAAGTATACATGTTATCGATGAATCACAAATAGTTCATAAACAATCTTAAAACACCAAACATGATATCCCATTTTATGAAACTAATTGAAGCATCATTGAATTTAAGGTATAATATGTTGTACTCAATAACCTAGAGACATATCAATCACTTCTCATACCATGGTGAAAAACATCAAAGCATGAAGCATCATCTTTCATCTTCCTCTTACTATTAGTAATTAACGGATGAATTGAACCGAGCACACTGTTGAAGGCGAGGGCAACAGCTCCGATGTCACCATCGTGATGAACAAATAGTTAACCGGTCATTTCTGTTTTGTGTGTGTCCAGTATCCCACTATTCTCCTCCTCCTCCTCCTCCTCCTCCTCCTCCACCAAAACCTTGACTCTCTCAGCCTCAGCTGCTGTTGTATATAATTTGCTGTCTAGCATGAGCATGTTGTATTTGTTTTTATTTAATGGAGGATTTTTGCAATAAACTTTGTAAGCTGAGATGGAGTTGCCTCTTCTAAGGATTCTAATTGGAAGTCCTCTGATCTGTCGAATATCATTCTTATATATGGTTCTCTTCTTTTTCTGCAAACGTCTACATCATCTGGTCAGAAGGAAACATACTTCTTTGAATTCTCCAGGCCTTTGATAACTATGGATCCTCTCCTGAATTATTCTTGCAGGATCAAAACTGAAGTTCCAGGGCAGCTGTAGAAGGCTATGACCTTGTGCATATGGCAACAGACTCCCACTCCCGCTTATATATAGTCAGCCTCAGAGCTTATACTGACCGGAGGGATTCTGTCTATCCATGCCAAGGCTGTTGATAGCACAAGGTTCAGCCTAGAGCTCTAACAGTTCATCTGTCAATTTAGAACAATCAAACCAGTTCTCATCGTCAGACTAACAAATTTAATAAGCAATTAGCATAAGTTTGACAGCAAGACTCTAAGAATTAAGATGACCAACAATTAACACAGTAGCTACATTAAACAACTATGAAGTATGGACAGCAAGACAACTTTACAGTTAATTAACAAATACTAAATCTGGACGAGATTATGTGTCTCCCAGACAGCATTACGATTAGACTGAGACTCAATTTCTCAAATTAGTACCTAAATGAAATAGAGAAACTCAATTGCAGGTCACCAACTGCKAAGTATTTTCAATCTCTGTTAAGAGTAAGAAAACACATCGATTGAAATTAAAAAGATCAAGATTCTTTTATCAGCTTTCCAACGATCAAGTCCTTTTGATATCTCCAATCATTCCTATTGCAAATGTTATATCAAGTCTAGCACAGGCATGAGCATGCATAAAGCTTCCAACAAGTGAAGCATAAAAAATCTCTTGAATTTCCACTTTCTCTAATGCATTATGAGGATACTGCTTTAATATTAATTTATCACCTTTATCTTTGATTATGGGAGCTTTAATAGACGAATAGTTCTCCATACTGCATCCAAAATCTTTTCAAGCCTTTTGAGATAATCCAAGTAATCATTGGGTTTTGTCTCAATGAATCTCAATGTCAATGATATAAAAGGCTTCACTCATATCCTTCGTTTCAAAACAAGGAACTAGTTAGTCTCATGTAATAATCTTGAATTACCCATTGCAAGTAAAATATCATTTACGTATTGATTAGGAAAATATATTTTCTCCCACTAATCCTGATTTATATACACTGATTAACAGTGTTCCCTATAAATTTGAATGAAGAAAGAACATTGTGAAATTTAATATACCATTGATGGGAAGCATGTTTTAGCCCATAGGTAGACTTTTTAACTTGCAAACAAGGCAATCTWTGTCTTTATCGCAAAACCCYCCTCACACTGATATATCGAAAAGGGAATGCTTGAAAAGATTGRAACGTTTTTCATCTTAAAGGCGAAATTTTATAAYTTCATGACATGTAGGGCATGTTTATGCATTAATGCATGAGGTTTACTTACTGGTATAGCTTCTCTTCAAAATTCCAATTCAAAGATAATCTTTTCGCATTCATTTGATGTAACTCTAAATCAAAATGAGTTATTAATCCCATGATTATTCTCAATTAATCCTTTTTTGTGAATGGAGAYAAGATTTCATGATAATGAATCCGTTCTTTTTTAGTGAAACTCTTTGACTGTAAGTCTATCTTTAAATCGTTCGACGTTACTAGGTAAATTTCTTTAATTTTAAAGATCCATTTGAATCCTACTAGAGAGAATCCTTCCGATAATCCAATGAAATTTCAAACTCTATTTTTTGCCATAAATTCTAACACCATTGTGCTCTTTCTCTCATAATACAACACTATCATTGAGAGCACTTTTGTGCAATTTTTCTCAAAGTAAAGCATCTTCACTAACAACACTTTCCTACATACAAGAATCCCAAACTAGGCCATAGAAAGTAAGTAGCATTCAGACAATCAACATCACTGGGTTTGGAAATTTAGTATGCCGAGAAATAAAGACTTTCAAGTACATTTGCTGAGACAGATAAAGCGGAGAGGATTGCTAGACTGATCCTCAGGCGTAAAGCTATCCAAGCATTCAGGATGGAAACCATGACCACATGCCAAGACAGCAACTTCAGGAAGAATCACCGGCTCAAAGTCATTGCCGTACTCATCGTAATCCTTAAATTCCCTAGAGTTCACTGAAAAAGACAAATCCCTTTCGCATATAAGGCAATTTATTGCAAAAAGGTGCCGAGTAACATGAAAGATAAGAGAAGTAGGTGCTAAGTTTCTTGACCTCTCAGGTTCACTGGTTGAAGGCTGCTTCTTGGTTTTCTCTCTCCAGACCTTTTGAGGGGAAGAATACGTTAGGAAATGAGTTTCCTCAGTGGCCGTTTGAGAAGGTTTGGATGAGGCATTAACTTGGTCTGTGCTTTCCTTTTTGGAATGAGTTTTCTTGGTGAATTAACTTGGACAGTGCTTTCCTTTTGGAGATGAGCTTTCTTGGTGGCCGTTGAAGAAGGTCAAGATGAAGAATTAACTCGGATCATGCTTCTCTGAACTTGATGGTGAATCAATTTCAGAAGGCATATTAGCTTGGACTCTGCTTCTTCGAACTGATGTTGATCGGTTTCTGTTTGACGTAGTTCTACTTTCTGAAGATTGAAATAGATGACCAGTAGAATTGTTATCGACTGGAGATTTCTTAGTCACCCTTGAAGACGTTTCACATGTGGAAGCAGCTTCGACTTCGCTTTTCCAAGCTAATGTTGAAGGTTTATTGGTAGGAGAAGCACTTCCTTGCTGACCTTGAATTAGCTTACCTACTGAATCCTTATGGAGTTGAGTTCTCTTCATGTTCACTGAAGGTTTCCTTTTTCGGTTCGCTAAATGGTACTTCGTAGTATTAGAAAAAGAAGGTATCACTGACATTCAAAAACCAAAAAAGAAAAAGAAAAAGGAAAAGGACGTATAAAATCTCCATGTTCTTGCTTCTTTAGCCATGTATAGTAGTATTAACGTAGTATTTCTACAATGACCTTCGTACTATAAAGGATTTGAATTCTACTAACACATAYAAGTAATAAGCTTAATGAGATAATTTATATACGATCAAATATTCTACTAAAAGTAAACATGAGCATTCAATTCTAAATGAATTCCCAAGTATTTCCTTTGAACGTGCACCATTGCCGTTGGAGTCATTTTCTTTTAGGGTTTCGATTTCTTCAAAGAATCAAGACTTGCAAACGCTGCTAAAAGAAAATGAAAATAGAGTTTCTTGATGTTGTGTTGAGAGAATCCAAACCCCAAAATATGACTTTCAGAACTCTTCAACCAGGCTTTGATTTTGTGGCTAATGAAGGTGGCTTCTTCAACACACCCACACCCACATGTGTATATATAAGGCTAAATCCACACCTCTCTATTATAAATCTACGTCCTTAGTTAATAATTTCTTYGTGTAATCATCCGTATCCCTTTAACGTTCACCATATCAATCATCAACTTTGATAATTCTTAACTACCCGTTTGCCATATCAATCCATTTTCTTTCCTAGTACATAGATTTTACGCACTTTAATTTCATAAGAATATTCGCTATTGTTATTCTTATGGAATTAAAGTTCCTTTTTCCATATCAATCCATTTTCTTTTTAAGTACATAGATTTTACAAACTTTAATTCCATGAGAATATCCGCTATTGTTATGGAATTGAAGTCCATAAAATCTATGGATTAGGGGAGGAGATGAATTCTTACTTTGAGTATTTAAAGGGATATTAGACATAATATTAAAGACATCAAAAAAAGATTGAATTTAACAAATTAGGTTCAAAGTTAAATTAATTCATGTAATTTTCAAAACATTAAACATATGAAATACTTGAAATTTTGAAACTTACATGAATTAGTTTAGCATATCAAGTTCAAAGTATTTTACATATTCAATGTTTTTAAAATTCTATAAATTAATTTAGTAAACTAAGTTCAAAACATTTCATATCTTCAATAAATATGGAAGAATAGAATTTCAAACATTGAATGCTTAGTGCGGCATTTTGGGGTGACCCTATCTTATTTTCTTTCATTAATTTTAGTAAGTATTTCTTATAATTATGTGATAAATGAACTACAAATACCTATACTAAAAATAGAAAATCCTGTCATATATGTTGACAAGTTTGAGAATATATTGCAAATTATCCTAAAAATGTATAATATTTTAAAGCTTAGTAGGTATCCAAGTTGACCTATCTATTTTGAGAATCTACGCCTATAGTATCGGGAATATTTGGCCCCGACCATTTTGGTTTGAAGCCGAAAAGCGGAACAAAACTTTCTCAATATTAGTTGCTCCATTCATAAGGTTCGGATTCCAAACCCCTAATTATTGGAGTCCTTATTATTTTGCATCTGTCAATTAAATAGTTTCACTTGTTTTCTTGTGTCCAAAGGCAGGGAGGTTCTGCTGCCACTGTGTTTGTTTGGGATATTCGTTGGCAGCAGCAGCCAAAAACTCTTCCTGGGGGCGGGAGTGCTTGCACGGGATCTCCAATATGGCAACTATACTTCCAGCATTCTTAACTTCCATTCTTGTCGCGGAATAGTAAAGTACTGGGCTGACATGAACACTAAGAAATGATGGAACTGAACATTTATAGATCTATGGGGTATATCTTGCATTCTCCTCCAGGAATTCTTCAATTCTTCGGAAGGCCATTGCAAGAGCTTAACTATCGCTTTGCACTTACAACATCTTGCATGTCTCTGCAGGGAAGGTCATTGCAAGAGCCTATCAGGAGGCTCTTGCCGTTCAATCCTATTGAGGATCCTGAGAGGAGATATAAGCAATTGCAATCGCTAGCCACTGCATTGACAGCAGCAGGGGCAGTGTTCAGTAATAAGCTCACCTATGTTGAAGGCATGGCCCCAAGATCAGCCAATCGTGCTGCAATGGAAAAAGAAAGAATGCAGGTTATATGATTTTCAATCCAAATCAGAATTCTTCTGCTTTTCAATTGGGCTCACAAGGTTATAATTCTCTTCCAAAATTTGGGTTGAAATACAATCAACCAGCACTATATGAATCCCTTTAATTTTATCAATAGCAGATACTGAGACCTTGAATTTGTGCAATAGTATAATAGAAAGTGGAGTATGTCAACCACGTATGGTTGTCTATGATCCTCAAGAAGGGTGTGTATTACCAAGCTTCAGATTTCCTTCCATCCATAACAAGATATACAGCAATATTGCCATAATTTGAACATTAACATTTATCTGATGAACTGTGGCAGATTCACTGTTGAAGCAGATAGATTCATAAAGGATGTGACAATCATCACAGAGTATGTTGGAGATGTTGATTACTTACAAAATCGTGAAAATGATGATGGAGATGGCATTATGACTCTTATTTGTGCTCATGATCCCTCGAAGAGCCTAGTCATCTGTCCTGACAAGCGTAAAAATATCGCTCGATTCATTAGTGGCATCAACAATTACACACCGTATGTTTGTTCTTCCTCTGTGATTGTAATTTGTTCTTTTTCTCTTCTGTATTCTTAAAGATGGATACTTCTTTCTGATCATGCAGTGAGGACAGGAAGAAGCAGAATGTAAGATGTGCTCGATACAACGTCCATGGTGAATGTAGGGTCTTACTCACAAGGATGTCGATTCATTTATACAAAGGTCACGATCAAGATTGCATTTTTTTTGCAAATGTTTATCCCTCCCCTTCCCCACCCCCACACACACACATTTTTGGAATATTAACCATGGCGCAAGCTAATTTAGGATATGTTTTTTGGAATATTAACCATGGCACAAGCTAATTTAGGAAATGCATGGGTCTCCATTTTGTTTTATTATTTTCCCATTTACATTTTTGTGACTGTGTTGCTGTGAATGAAAGCTTTTAATTAGAACCAATATGCTTCTGAATGGAACTTAGATCCACTTCATCTAAGCCAATGGGCCTTTGCTACTAAATAGATGTGGTTTGGACTTTCACGAACTTGGTTTTCTTTTGGTTTTCTTCGGCCTAAAATTAGTAGTACTTCTTTGCTAGAAATATGATTCTGGTTCAGGCTGGTAGGTGAATTAAAATTTCTAGCCAAAAGCTGGAATCTTAGTCGAGATTGTACAAGATTCTGAGATCCATAAGTGATCTATTTAATTGATTTTGACAAATTCTGAACAGAGCCTCCATAATTTTGGTATGCACCTGAATTGTAGGAGGGACCTCACAGGTATTCTTGCAAACAAATCAAATACCAAATCCATGCCGAGATCGGCCATTGATCGTGGTTATTGCAGGGTCTCGGAGGCAAAGTACCTATACATACAGTAATGACTGGATTCTTGACTTGATTAGGAAGTTTACATGATGTTTTCTCACATAGAATGGTTATCATCTATTTACAGTAGGGCTGCTGAAGCCCAGACAATTATTTCATTGCTATATCTTGAGAGGTTCTGGAAGTCTGCTCGCGTAGCTGTAAGCAAAACTGAGCCACTAGGTAAAATTTTGAGGATTGTGAATGAGGACATGCCTGCCATGGGCTACATATACGAAGAAATGGAGAGGGCAAAATTAGCATCAATTGACCGAAGATGGGACATGCCTGCCATGGGCTACATAACGAAGGAACCGTAGAGGCAAAAATTAGCATTAAGTTGGACCAAATTATGGTACTCACTTCACCGACCGGTCATGCATTACATGCAGCAGTAGCGTTCTTACCCTTCCCTAATCCTCATCTACGAGCGCGAGTCGTTCAGAAATTAAGGAATGGGCTTCTAGATCACAGCACAAAGGGCCATATGTAGGTAAAATAGATATGGCTGATAGAAATACTAGGAACATCCTCAGAAGCTACAATGAATGTAGATTAACCTTTGACTAGTGCTTTCTATCACTTCTGTGCTAAGGCGACTGGTGGGCAGGATTGGTTTCTGTCCTACGTTTGCAGGAGCTGGCTATAAGAATTATTTTTTCTATATATATCAGCCTTGTAGCTTCCATTGGTGCCAGTGTGGAATTGAAGCACTCGTGACGCTTGCTAATCGGTATAAAAGACATAAATGGGGCCAGAGCTTGATGCTTGCAATAAGAAATACTAAAGTCAGAAGACCTAGTGATAGCCTCCATTGGTGCAAGTGGAATTGAAGCCTTTTGACGGCATTGCATGCTTAGAGACATAATGGGGCAGACGCTTTGATAGTTTGAATGATTTTTACTTTTTTTCTGCATTGCAGATTTCTTAAATTATCTTTCAATGCGGCCTAAATAAGAATTTTTTAATACTTTATTAAATAAAAAAAATGCTTTAAAATGCCATTCTCATTATAGAAAGAAATTAGAAAAGTAAGTTTACAATAACTTTATTTGCCATCTTTATACTAAGTCAGCCTTGTAGCTTCCATTGGTGCAGGTGGAATTGAAGCACTTTTGACGGCTTGCATGGTAAGAGACATAATGGGGCAGAGCTTGATAGGTTGAATGATTTTACTTTTTTCTGCATTGCAATCTTTGATTACAAGCAACTGGTAAAAGCGGGGATGGGAAATACCAACCGATCAATTTTGATGAGATAGATGTCATTTCTGAATGGCCTACTAAATTTGAAGATTGTTCCCCTCTTCTGGATGATGCTATTTTGGACTATACTGATACTAGAGGCATCTCTTAAGCCTGAATGATTCTTCCATGGTAAGATAAAATATGTCTTAAACGAAAGTCAAGTATGTATGTGTGTGTGTATATATATATATATATATATAGAGAGAGAGAGAGAGAGAGAACGAACTATCATCAAGAAACTCTAGGTTTGCGACACAGAACGAAATATCACCAAGAAAATTGTCGAAAACTGAAGGAACAGTGGAATTATAACATCACTAAGTACACAGGGTGAGACAGATAAAGCAAAGAGGATCGCTAGACTGATCCTCAGAAGTAAAGCTATCCGAGCATTCAGAATGGAAAAACATGACCACATGCCAGGACAGCAATATCAGGAAGAATCACCGGCTCAAGGTCATTATCATACTCATCGTAATGCTTAAATTCCCTAGACTTCACTGAAAAAGAAAAACCCCTTTCACATATAATGCAATATTCTGTAGCAGATTCACACCTTCTCACAGAACCTGCAGGCAAGTACATAAACTCTCAGTAAGTGGTATCACTAAGAACGAATGATTATGACATAATAGCATTGCAAAAAAGTGCTGAATTTTATCTGGACTTACCATCCCGAGTAATATGGCAGCTAGGAGAAGTAGGTTCTAAGTTCCTTGACCTCTCAGGTTCACTGGTTGAAGGCTGCTTCTTGGTTTTCACTCCCTGGACATTTTTAGGGGAAAAATACTTTCGGAAATGAGTTCACTTATTGGTAGGTGCTAAGTTTCTTGATCTCTCCTGTTCACTAGTTGAAGGCTGCTTCTTAGTTTTCTCTCTCCAGACCTTTTGAGGGGAAGAATACTTTTGGAAATGAGTTCCCCGATTGGCCGTTTGAGAAAGTTTGGATRAGGCATTCACTTGGACTATGCTTTCCTTTCTGTTGGCTGAGTTGTACTTTGCTGAGCATGCACTAGCAGACATCTTTTTTTTTTTGAGAACTAATATATCATGTAACTATGATATACAAATATATTCAGCTATAACACAAATTCAGAAATGATAAATGATATATGCATCATTAATGAAGACTCAAAATAGATGGATCGAGGGAAGAGATTAACTCTTTATCTTTAAGATGAATTTGCTTCGTACGGTGCTTACGGTTAAATGCTTGCCTCCCAATATACAATAATCCCTTCGCACAACAGAACTACTTTAAATCATAAGAAAAGACAAATCTAAAAGTATTTTATACTCCCTTAAGATAAAAAGAATAAACTCTCAAAAAGAATAATATAGAAGATATGCCTATCAAAGCTAGGAAGAAGGAAGAGATAATAAAATATAGAAAAATGAACGAATTGTTCAATTGTGCAGGAGGTTTATTTCTAGTACTTCAAAAGTCACGTAACAGATAGATTCAACTATTAGATTGTGTCTTTTAGTCCCAACGGTCGTAAATTGAACAGATACGTCTTTCTATTAAAAAAGACAAGCCCCTCGTTCAATAGACACCTTCACACCTTCATATTCCAATCAATACAACTACAAAAGTTGTACGATGTCAGYCTTTAGATTAGCAAATTTATCATTCAGTTGAAARGTAAAACTTAATTAGAAGTAAAACTTTTTAAATACTTTTTTCGTTGGCTGATTTTAAATTTCAATAGTATTAGATAAAGACCGTATGGCTAGTATGCCTACACGTAATCGTACGTCACATTATCACAAACAAAAAAAAAAAGGAAAAAGATGTATAAATCTCACTGTTCTTGCTTCTTTAGCCATATGTGGTAGTATTAAGGTAGTAATCTTTTCCTTTAGGAATTGAATATCTATGTGATTATTTGGTTGTCTGAAAATTAATATCKCATTTCCTAAATAGACAATTTCTATCTATTTTTTTACAGCTAATTTCTATAAATAGAACGACAATAAGTTTCACCGACACATAGATCTCGCGGAATGTAACTTATATATAATCAAATTCTTACCTAATTATTTATGCAAATTAAAGATAGCCATTGAGAAAAAGTATGAAAAATGATATTGTGGGATTATCTTAATGTTAATATACACTAAATTATTTATGGAAAAGAACTTAACGTAGCACACTATCATTATATCAAACTTGTCCACATTTTTATTTAAGAAAATCTTAGAATGAATATTTATTTTTATTTTTACCATATTAATCCATCTTCTTTTCTAGTACGTAGATTTTACGAACTTTAATTTTGTAATGATAGCAATTATTCTTTGACAGATTCATGAAATTAAACTCATCAAAACCTATGGATTTTAGGAAAGGAGATTAATTGATAKGGCAAAATTGACAGTTTAAGAATGATAAAAATCGACGAATTCATATGATAAAAGTCAAAGAGTTAGTCTTAATGAACACACAAGAAAATTATTAAGTAGGGATTTGGATTTAATATCTAGTGTGTGGATTTAATCCCTCCCGTATATATATGTACATCTAAGTCTAATAAATTATTATACGATGTTTTGTACTCTTTCATTAATTTTAGTAAGTATTTATTATAATTATATGATTGACGAACTACAAATATTTATATTAAAGATAGAAAATCTTGTCATAGACCTTAGCAAGTTTGAAAGTTATCTCAAATTGTCTAAAAATATACAATATTTTAAAGGTTGTGATTCACAAAAACTCGATTTATGAAAGAATATCGAAAAAAATATAGGAATATAATATTTACTAATGAAGAGATGAATATTACCAACTCTTGATAGGGATCCAACCTAACCTATATATTTTGAGAATCTTCACCTATAATTTTTCTTTTTTAAAAAATAAATTTACCACCCAACATTTAGAACTTTTGACTTCGACTATAAATTGAGAGGCAGCATAGCTCAATAGGTTCTTTTTAATTAATGTTTCAATGGGGACTTAAGTTAAATTTTTGAGGCTTAAGTTAAATCTTTTTTCTTTTTTAACTAAGTATCTCAAAGTTTTACACTAAATTTAAAAAAAAAAAATTTCTCAATGGGGCCTTGAGTCCCCACTAGTCCTCATATGGCTCCGCCAATGCATAAAGGAGCAATGTGCTTCCTAYCTTAGTTRCTCTATTCATAAGGTTCGAATTAAAAATCTTACTTAAAGAAAAYTAATTTTTTACTRTCATRATATAATAAAATATTGCGTTATTTGCCGCATCTATCTTATTTTCAAGAAATTCCCTTTGCATAAATAAAAAATATAAATGGGATAAAATCACATGAGGGTTCTATACATGCATCTGATGATGAGAACTGGTTTGATTCTTTTAGATTGGACAGATGAAGAACTGTTAGCCCTCTTGGCATGGACAGACAGTATAAGCTCTGAGACTATTGCCATATTCGCAAGGTCATAGCCAGAATCTGCAGCTGTCCTCGAAGAACTCTCGAAGGTCATTGCAAGAGCCTACCTGTCTCTTTCCCTGCTCGAAATCTATTTCTGTTTCAGGATCGTAAAGCTCCTCCATAGAAGAAATAAAGTAAGTTTCTAGCAGAAGGCTGGATGCACGATAGGTTGTGAAATTTGTTAGGATATAGTAATTGGAAAAAAGTTATTAGAAGAGGCATGATGATCTATTTTTGCTTTGATGAATAGGTGATCTTATTGAGTGAAGSATTCTATCCTCGACTATATGTCCCCATGATTATCATAGAATGCCCTCAACTAGGTATTGGCGAACCGTGWATCCGTTATAATGATAGAATTARCTTCTCAATGAATGACATTTCAAGATGCATTTACAAAGATCGAAGTAACTTCTTGATTAACAAATAATTTCCTTGTGTTGTTATTAGTTTTTTTTTTTACTTTTGCCATATCATTCCATCAACTTTGATAATTTCCTAAATTACCTCTTTTGCCATATCAATGCATCTCCTTTCCTAATCCAAAGATTTTACCGACTTTAATTTCATCTCAAAGGAGATGAATTGATATGGTAAAAAGGGCAATTTAGAAATCATTTGCTCAGAAAACGATATTCTTATCGTGATACAACAAAATATATATTTTTTTTACATCTATCCAATTCACGTGTCTAATAACTTTTTTAAATTCGRAATATARAAGTGATTTGTTCAATTAGATTTTAACGAATTTTGATATGCACTTGAATAGCATAAGAGACTTCATAGCCATCCTTGTTAAAAAATCCACCTCATGGTGATCAGGAAAAAGGAGAATACTTTACAAGAAATTGCTTTCCATTTTTTGAATTTGTGGTTCAGTTCTTAGAATTGGAAAAAAAAAATACAAATTCATCAAATAATGTGATGTCAAATGAAAATTAACAAAATATTAATTATTAATACTATAAAACGGTAGACACAAATTTTATCTATGCAAAATAAAAAGTTAAAGACACTAAAATCATCTTTTTTTTTTTTAACATTAGTTATAGAAATTAAATTCTTATGTAATAGTTGAAAAAAAAGATGGAAAATAAAGTTATTTAAACTTACTTTTCTAATTACTTTCTATAATGAGAATGGATTTTAAAGAATTTTTTTTATTTTAATATTAAAAAATTTTCTTTATTTAGGCCGATTGAAAGATAATTTAAGAATCTTAACATTAATAAGTTCATCTTCATAATAAGTTAACGACTATATAAAAAAATTATGATAAAGAGATGTTTAGTCTGAATCCACACCCTTCGGGGTCTGAGCCTAAATCTGACGCCTTGGATCACTCGGCCAAACCATATAATGATGAAATGGTCCACATAGTATATTGAATCATTTCTYGAAAACTTCGAAAATTCATCATTCGCCGTCGTGCTAATAATTTCCAGCCACCGGGAGGGAGCCTTCTGAACACTCTCCAAATGGTTGCGCACTTGGACCTTATACGCATGGTATCCACAAACACGTCAACTACAGCCTGAAGACCTTCTGCATGCTGTTTGCAGGACTGGAGAAACGAATTCCACTAACGCATAAATCATGCTAAGCTCAATATGCAGTATGCATGATGAGGTAATCTACGAAGCTTAAACTTTCCAGCAGATGAAGAAAAAACACAGAGGGGGTACAGGTACACAGCTGCACCCTGCAACAAGAGATGGATTTGGCAGCCAACAAGGATTGTATATATAACAGAATGGAGCAGATTCCCGATAGCAAAACCATACTATGGGACAAATATTCACAAGCTTTTTACATTTTCTTTCCCCCCCCCCCCCCCCCCCCCGTGAAAAGGAGGATATCTTAATTATACAAAGAGAAGATTGGAATGGATTGGATTGAATTGATCATTAGCTGTACAAACTGGAAATAAAAAGTTAAAGACCAACTAAACGTATGCAACTGTGTCATTTAAATTATTTACAGTTCTTGTCTTCCATCATGTCAATTTTAGCCATTCGCAAGATCAGGAAGGAGGCGGCGAATGAATCGTGGTATCAGGTAACATGGCTACTGTCACTACAAAGTATTCACAGCCAACAGGGAGACCATATGGGTTCGAAGCTGATGCTGAATYCAAGGTCAAACCTTTGGTCCCTGTGTCGTGAGTTAGTATCTCTACCCGATCTCTGTTATGCTCACCGGCTGAAGGTGCTGGCCTCACCGTCTGTCTTTCAATATGCACAATTTGACCTACGATAAAGGGAGGACGATTTGGGAGATGATCCGTGAACAATGCCACAGATTCAGCAGAGAGGTAATAGTGGGAGAAGTTTCGGTTTATTGCCTCATAATGCCCAGCAGAGTTTAGAACAAAAGCAGCAATCTCGTGTACTTCCAACCGACCAAAAGATATCTTCTCCTTGTTCGCCTGTTATTCAGGAATTAAAACATGCAATTCACTGAGCAATGAATATATAAAATATGCAGTTACTTGGAGATAAAGAGTTGGATTTGGTGTCATCAAGAATATTAAAGTGTAAAACGCTTGGCARAAAAAGATCCATCAGCAGGCTCAAACAGACTTGCAGGTAAATACCGCTGGTTTAACATCAACAATAGTTTACCTGCTTCTCAAGTTGATGCTTTATGTAAAGCGTGTTAACCAACTCCTTTTTCTCTTCCAACTCTTTAGTAAGCTGCTCATTTGCAGCTTCAGCTTTTGCATATCTGTCAAGCAGCTCCACTCGATGCCTTGACAAGATACCAACTTTATCAGCAAGTGCCTGGATACACTCACGGAACTCCACAGTGCCGTCTTCTTCATTTTCACCAACCGAACTGAATTTTAAACATTAAACAAGAGAAACCATCAGCGTCAGAATCATTCACCCAGGAATAAAAAATAAAAACCAATATTCTGACAAAGGGTAGGCAAACATAAAATCACAGCAAGTGCAACTCTGGATTCTATCAGTTGAGTACTAAAGTAAAATACATCCGAGGGCAAAAGCCCTCTTTGTCCCACAACTCGGTGAACTTTCTTTGGTAAACTCTATCCAATTCTCCAATMAAAAATCTTCAATTCCAATGAAAATCATTTATGCGATTAAATAAAATGAGAAGTCCAAAGTTTAGGAATGAAGAATGGTAATCTAAACCTTTTGACATCCTAAAAGACAGATCATATGCAGTTATCGCATTAACACAAGGGCAAAGGAAGATTTGTGTTCTAATTTGAAAATTACTTTGCTGAGTYAACAGTAATGGATCAGAAGTAYTAATCTACCAATTATGGTTGAAWATCAAAGCTAAGAGTTAATCTTCATAGAAAAACACAAGAAAAATAAAATAGATTACTTACTTGGCTAGAGACTGAGCCAAAGCTCGCAAGGATTCAGCAAAACCAGCAACACCACCAGATGAAACACAGGTTCTCAATCTTTCAAAAAGGCTGCGCATTTTAACAGCAGATGCACGTAAAGCACTATACTGCGAGGCTCTTCGATCTGCAGCACAAAGATGGGTTTGTGCTTCCTCCCTTGCTTCGTGCAGGCAGTTCTCTAAGTGAGCACAGTTCATCTGCTAACATGAAGTGTAGCAACCCATAGTTATTATGGAACAAAATTTCATCGGATGTGAGCCAATAGAAATGCAAGCCTGCTTCTCATAACAGTGACTTATTGGAACTGAAGTTTTAGAAAGAAACGTAAGTCAAGTGTATTTGGATTACAACTTGAGTTTCGAGTAAAGGTAAATTGAGAGCAAGTTGAAACACCTTTTCTAACAGTGATTTGTCTGGTTCTGAAGTTCTGGAAGAGAGGAAAGGCAAGTATAACTATACTTACCCAAGTAATMAAAATTGCATTTTTAAGATTAGAACTAGAATTTCAATTGAAGCAAAATCCCAAGAAGCAAACTTCTAATGCCAAGTTAAGACCAAATTTGAAACCCGGTCTATGCAAAGGACAAGTTTCCAACTTGGATCATGAATTCATTTCATGACGCCTAAGTTTTCTCAATTCTCTTCTGCATGCTTCATCTTTTCTCATATAGAACAGAAGCAACATTTGAACTTCTTAACAACAGTCCTCCCAAACGCCTGCCCCCCGTGGCAAGGTGTAGGGGAGAGGGAAGAACAGGTTTAGTGACAACAGTTCCAATCGATAAATAGCCTCTACAATATCAGCAAAGACAACAGTTCCTACCATGTTAAAAACCGCCATTTCAATTAACAAGTTCAGTGACACATTCCCAATGATTCTCTTTTTATTTTATTTTTTTTCCTTTTTTGGGGGGGTGGAGGGTGGGTTTCCTAATAAATAACCAGTAAAAATATATATCCTTCCGTTCTCAATCCTCGTGGACTTATTATCTCCTCCGCCTGAAACTAATACCATGTTGAAACAGTTCCAATCTCAATATCCAATGCCTTGCACTTGTTTTTGCTGGAGTTAGCTGGATTTCTGATGCAATSGAAATGATGCTCCGTGCTTTCTTAGGACCTGCAGTTCAATCAGATTGGAACCTCTMCTAGTGAAGAGAGCCTTCACTCYACGGTRGTCTTTCCCATTATGCTGGTTGGTTCTTATTTTTGGGGCCTCGTATCAGATTCCTATGGAAGGAGGTTGGTCTTTCTTATTTCTTTTGTCTCACGTGGTGTCTAATTTTTCCAATATAAATTGCTTATGTCAATCATTATTTGCTTGACTCAGGAAAATGCATGTGCCATCTGAAATCTGAAAATTTTACATCCGGGGAAATTTCTTTAATCAACTCTGAGTTTCATAGCTTTCTTTACTCTAAGAAATGAGCATAGGGTAACCATAGAAGAAAGCAGTTTTGACAGCAAAACCAGATACGATGTCGAAACAGTTCCAGAAGATAACAATAAAACCAAAAAAATAAGCATTGATTTTTTCTCCCCAAGAAGGCATAAACAGCAAAGAACGGCCAGATCCTTTTTTTTTTTTTTTTTTTGGGATGGTGGTGGGCAGAGGCTGCGGGTTCAAATTATTCAATTGCATAATCATAAGTGTTAAATTCTAAATTGGTTCTAACTTTTCAATTGGACATTACCTGAGTTAATCAAGAAGCTTCCGGACTAATCTCAACTCTTCCGAGTTTTGTAAACCTCCCTCTGTAAGCTTTATGGTTTGGGTTCGAGCTTTCAGTCGCTTTTATGTTTGGCTTCAGCTTCAGTCAGCTGATCTGATTTTTCTGCAAGCGCACTTTGCAATTGTGCAAAATCAGCATTTACTTTGGAATCCATAGCCTGTCCACTAACTGTTTCRGGAGGCAAGGCATTCAAAGGCTGAGACATGCTGACGGCCATACTTGTTGCAAGTGCAATTGCCCCATCTGCCAAGGTTGCATCTTTCCCATCTTTGTCACAAGGCTCTCCTTCGTCTCGATGTGGATCTATCATAGATGAGTCCAACTGAGGGTTCAGCATACCAGATGAATCTGTCATATTATCATCCAATCCTTCTTGCACCTTACCTTGCTTAGACAGAAGTCCTGATTTAACATTTGTCGAACTAGAGGCACAAGAAACCTCATCCATGTCTTCATGTGATCCAATGTGCTCATTAGTTTCTCCAACAGCTGATATATCTGATTTACTCTCATGAGTCTTGGCAGCTAATAGAGGAAGTTTAGCTGCATCTTCATCAATTGGGAGCTCATGTCCTTGAAGATACTGATCAGAGAGTCTCTGCTCCAATTCTTTAATCCTTTTCTCATAGGACTCACACTGCACTTGTTTCATTTTCAGCATTTGATGAAGATGTTTCTCATACTCATCTTTCAAATTTAGGGCTTCAGATGTCTTTTCAGCAGCAGTTCTCAAGAMACTCCCTACTTTACTTTCATCGAGTGATTCCTCATCAAATTCAGCACCAATTGAACTAATCAGGGCTATTTTGGAAGCAAGTTCAGCTTTTAGCTTTGCATTCTCAACTTCAATYTTGCTAGTTCCAGCAATCTCTATCAACTCTGAACCCTCAAGTAATTCCAGAGAATCAAATTTCTCAGGGAAATCCACAGCACTTTCTTCAGCAACTTCAGCCGATTGCGAACTCTCATTAGACATAGAATTTGAACCCTTTGAAGTCCCATGCTTCTCAGTCTTGGAGGAAAATCCGGCTAAATGCTCAGGAGCATAGTGGTCAATGTCTGAAATGTCAATATCGATCAATTTTGTGTCAAAAGGATTTATATTGACATCACATTGGCTAGGGGTATCACACAATCCCATGGATGTCAATATGTCCCTTGGTATATATATACTCTGTACTTTGAGAAATTCTTCCCGCCTCCTAACTTCAGCTATCCTCTTTGTTGCAAGTCTTTCGGCCAACTGRCCAGCCATACCCATATACAGCTTCATTGTAGCCTTTCTTCTCACCACCTCTGCAAGGCATGCCCTGTATGCATGACCAATGCCACGCACCACTCTTAAGTTCTCAAATTGGTCACTTTGGCRTTTCAAAGCCTCCTGGAAGACAGAAAACTTGAACCGAACATCTTTAATAATGTACTGTATATATGCTATCTTTTGCATATAATTGTGCACAAAGATGTTCATTTCGTTCTTTTTATCCTGACAGAAATCAACCAAATGAGAAATGGCATGTTCACAAGCCTGCATCTTAGGAAGATAACTTTTATCATGGCTGTCATACATAGGACCCAAGGCTGAAACTGCATCATGAGGACGAAGTGAAGTGGAAAGCTGGCTTGTAAGACAGTCATCCACGAGTTTCTTCACCGTGTTGACATCTTTACTGAACCACAACAATTTAGTGAAACATTAGTCGCATAACCAGACATGCAAGAGACAGGGAAAAGCATAGCAACACAAAAGGCCAGTAATGAAGAACCAAACAACATGGAACGTTGGCCTAAAACAAGTGGAAGGAAGGCATATGATAACCTATTATCTCAAATTTTGAACTTCAGCCTAGAGAAATCCAAGTTTGTTGCTAGCATTTTCTATTTACTGAAGTAAAGGTCAGATACTAGTCCAGCTCTCTCGAAGTAAGTSGAAAATAGATAATCTAACTTAATTCACTTCACTTTTTAGCTTTCAGAAAGCTTTGATAAATCAGCAGGATAATATGACAACCTAGAGTCAAAAGGAAACTTAGCCACTTAATCCTAAATCATAACTAATTAGCTGTTCTTACCAACCTTTGAAAAATGTTGTCAATAAAACATTAGCAGCTAAAAGGAGTTGAACACCTATCCTGCTAAYAAATATTGCTACTTACCAGGACTTCCAAATTTTACCACACATATAATTCACTTCTCTTGCTAAGGAAGAAAAACAAATCACCAAAAAAAGGACATGGTCTTTTAATGAGGTCTTGCATTCTTTCAAGTGTAAAATAAATATGAATGATGGCACATGGCTATTGCCAAYTATATGTGTGCGCACATATATCCYACCCTATAGCATTTCTTGACGTGTTGTGCCAACTACATATCTCAACCTTCTATTTTAGTTCRTACATTTTATCRTGATGTGCCTACATATCTCAGTCTTCTATCTTACAGCTCCCAAGTATCAGTTCAGGTTGACTTCATAAAGTTATACTGCACCACATATAATCAAATAAAATTTTAAAATGGAAAAAAAAATTCAAATCAACTCATCCTCTCTGTGCAGACATGAGATACTTTGCGCCACAATCATATACTTCAGAGGTCCCATGCTGTGACGTGAAACAAAAAAGTGAAGAGAACACATGCCCAACAATGACTCGTTGCAAGGGGATTTGCCAATGGATCCAAACATAGGATGGAAAACGTGAATGACCMAGTATTCATATATCAAGTAACAGCATATGAAWAAAGCATACTTATATTCTACTAAAAGACAAACTTAATTCCTTGTAACAAAATCARGTCAAATGGATCAGACTAGTACTGAACAATGATGACATTCTCCAAGCTCACCACATTAAGATTTTGGGAGCTGGTACTATAACTGGTAKTTTTACAAATCCAATAAGATAATACATTAGCATAAACTATGAGAGAAAATATTATGCAAGGCAGCAACATATAACTGGTCTTTCCCAACCTTCTAGGSCAGTAGAGAGACAGACAGAAAGCAAAAGGAGGTACCTTAGTGTTTGCATTATGCTTTTCTGCTCATTTATATACCGTTGGTGTTCTTTTATCATTGCTTCCAGTTCTCCTATAAGCGAAGAAGCTTTACTAGAAAATAAATGTTCAGCATTGCGCTTTAACTCTCCAAACTCCTGCTTAAATTCAGAAACTTTATTCTCGAACTGCCTGTGGGAGGTGCTACAGTCCTCCACAGTCTTCCGCAAGTTCTCTTCCTTTACAAAATCCAATAAGCACTTTCGGTTAGCAGTCTGTAACACTGGGAGAATTTTCCAAGATCTCAATTTCTCTATATCCCTCCCAAAGTTVACCAGAAGATTGGTATGCCTCCGATACTGCTGTGAGTAAAATTTCTCAAAATCCCTGTAATTTTGGAGAATCATCCTGTAGAAATGATCCAAATTACGACCAGCAATCTCCAGTGCTCTCTCTTGAACTTTCTGTTCTCTGTAGAGCCTCTCGCAAATATCCATTTTAGCTAAGGTACGACTATAAATAGCATGCCCATACTGGAAATGGTATCTGAATTGCCTCTCATAAGAAGGTAATGCCTTCAGTGCAGGGTCCGAAGCATCATCCAAGGGGTGGGGATTGTGGGAGGAGGATGGCAACTGTGGATCAGGAATATCAATAACCTCAACTTGCTCAGGTGCTGGAGATGGTGAATTATTCCGCATTCTAGCTCTGTTAAACAAGAACACTTCCCGATCWTCAGATGGGAGTTTATAAGCGGAGAGAGGACGCTGTTGTTCCAACTTCATGTCCAAGCATAAAAGGAGCTGATCATTCAATTGAATCCCTGTAACTGGTTCTAGCCATCTCTGGACAGTCTCAACTATGGTATCTTCATCACACTCGAGTTCAAATGAGTGTCCATTTTCAGCAATATGAACCAAAAGCTTGCCCATCTGAACAACCCCTCCGGTGATATCCGAACTCATTGTCCCCCTTATGTTAGTAAATRACTCTGCACCGCAGTAACTGACTGGATAAAACTGAACAAGCAGAGTAATAAGCCCGAGCAAACAGCCAAGCACTGGCTAMTGTGGAAATCCAACCAGATACAAAACTATCAACTGCAACTTTCCCTAGATATGCCCCCAGCAATTGTCAAACAAGTCCCCAATACCACACCTTTTAAGTTTCGATTGAAAAGCCAAAGCCCTATTATAATCAGCGCCAAGAGCTTCGGTACCAGCCTAACCCACCMAAGAATTGATCAGAAAAACCCCCCCCCCAGATTCATGCAACAAGCCTTCTTGAGAATCCTAATTATCCCAAGCGGCTATAATCTGCCAAAATAGCAAACATCCAACCCACCGGCCAAAAATTTCGGCAAAAGACTGAAATTTCACAATTGAGTCCTCTCAGAAACCCCCTTAAATATCTCAAATTTTCAACAGAACACCCCAATTTCTTGCAAACCCAATTCTGAATTCTTCAAGAAGAGCCCAGTTTCAACAGCCAAAAATCATCGACGGAAAAGCTTAGTTCTTCCCCAAAACCCCAACCAAAATCAACAATTCCTGCAATCGCATAACAGAAACAAAATCCAATCAAAACCCAGAAACCAAACCCAAATAAAAATCTCAATTCAATCCCAAAAAATTCCCTCTTATAGTACTAGCAAAGGGAGAGAAAAAATTAAAACCAAAAACCAATTACGTGAAGAAAGAAAACTAACAGAGAGAGAGGGAAAAGCAAATAGTTAATTAGGATTTGCTGATAAAGAGTTAAGCACGAAAAGCTACCCGTTTTCTTATCTTGTGCACCTCAATGTATGCAATAGAGATGGGTTTGAGTTTTCTTGTACTTCTGGTATTGTGTAATTTACCTTGAATGAAAGAATTACAAAAGGAAAAACTATATATAATTTTTTTGTAATCAATTTTCAATACAACTATTCTACTAATATATTTGTTTCAGTAAAGGAGAACCTTCTGAAGGAAGTAACAAGAGACAGAGAGAGAGAGAGAGGAAACAGATGGAAGTTTATGTGTTTCGTGCGTGTGTTTTTGTTCTTCCCACAATCCTTCTATCCATGGCAATTATACAAGTCCTGGAAGAACAGCAACGCCAAAAGACAAAGGATGCCATCTACACTTACAATCATTATTATATCGTAATTACAACAAAAAAATTTATATATTGCGATAATTGTATCCGTATGAGTGTAAACTTTGCACGTAATACAACTACTTCACAATAGCGTCATTTTTATTTTTTCTTTTTCTTAAATAGGTTAGAATTGAAGAATATTTCTTTATTTGATTTTTATCAAATTAAGGGCGTACATTAATCGAGTTGAAGTTAATCAAACTTGATTAATGTGAATAATTCAACATTTTCATCTCTTAAAAGAGGTCAAAATACAAATTTAATTATCATAATTGGAACTCTGGATACCTCATGTTTTTCTTCCTTTAAAGAATGAAAAAAAAAAAAAAAAAACAAGGTCAAGGTGTTATTTCCTTGAAATTTTATCTAATTTGAGCTTAATTTTGACTCGAAATTCAAGCTCGGTGTAAATTAGAAAGGTCAAACTCGAGTCAATTAAGTAAATTTATGTTAAAATATATTTTTTATTTATTGTTCATTAATAATAGATCACAAATGATATTTTGATATTTTTAAGAATCCGATTACTTATACACACACATTGTATTATGAATCAATTTCATCTAAATAACATGTCTTTATTTATTATCATGAGTCCGATATTGATCAATCCAACTAATAGTATGAATTAGACCTATCGTTTAATCAAGAAAAGTTGATTATCTCAATGATTTAATGATATAATAATTAATTAAAATCCCGAGCACAATGAGCTAAGGTTATAAAGGACCATACGCAATGTAAGAAAGTAAAAGAATAAATGAACATATGAATTGAATTTTAAAAAGTCTATTCCAAAGTTTAATTTAGGAAATTGCATTAAGTAATCTTTAATCGTAAATTTTAACTCTTACTTGATGAATAATAATATACTTATCAACTATCCTGAGTGACTAAATTAAATATATTTAACTAAAGCTTGTTAAACTCTCGAAACCATTATTCATTAATCCCTCTGGTGTGTATTTTTTAAAAAAATAAAATTATTTCACATATATTAAAAAAATTCTCTTGACTAAATTATTCTTTCTCTATTTCTTCTTTATTTTTTCAAACTTAATATATAATGTTATAATTTTAATTTTTTTTAATTTTTATAACAATTGTTTAACAAAAAGTTAGGTAATTAAATTCGTCGAAGCATCTGTGCCATTTTTCATTTATTATAGATACCTTTCTTTTTTAATTCTTAATTTCAAGCTAGATTTCAATAAGTCGTACTAAGCACATCACCAAGTGACACGTTGAAAATGTGGTCTTTTAAAAACAATTTATTATATAATTGGATTTGGATCAATACAATGTACAAAAGGACATATTTAGGTTTATGTCTCTTTACAAAGATAGATTGTCAGAGATTTTATTAGTAGTACTAGTATTTGATAACTTGTACAATTTTTATATCACACGTTTTTATATTATTTTGTAAGTCGAGTCAAATAAATAATTTAAATTTTTATAAAATAAAATTTAATTGACATAAATAGTTTTTGTAACAATATAATATGATGTCAAATAATTATATATAAATTAGAAGTTCATATATAATATCATTTGAATCAATTTTAATTATAATTTTTAATTTGTTATTATTTTGTCAGGCTCGTATTGTACTTAGTTTTGTTATTGTGAATGTTTAAATTCATATTATTTTCTTCAGATCTTAGTCAAATAGCAGAAAGGTTGGGAAATTGAATGCAAAGAAAATACTTTGAAGGAAAATAAAAAAGCGTATCATGTCATTGGACCGATACAATGTAATCATATTTGTTATAAATTTTAAAATTTCTTTTATTACTCTGTTAATTTAGGTACAAAATAAATACTCAAAGACTATCTTGTATTAACTTTCATATTCAAAGTAAGGTTAATATTGACAATAATTAAGTAGTAAAAGGATAAAGTTGTAAAGAATATTCTTATAAATTGTGATATTTTAATATAATATAGATATACATGTAGATATAGACATAGATATAAATAATTTTCTCCCCAAAAAATAAAAAATGACAAATTACTATTAATATTCAACAAGACTGTCTAATTAGGTTCGATCAATTTGAAAAAATTCAGACTAAGTTTAATGTGAGTTCAAGTCAAATCGAATTCAGAATCATATTTTAAGATACAAATTCTGTCACTAATCCCTTAATCAATCACAAGGGTATCAACACAAATATAGTAACTTTAAGTTCAAAAGAAACGAAAACACGATAGCTAATTGCGTTTTTCAATTCTTAGAAATACATAATTCATGATTGCTTGCAAATCATAAGTACTGACACTATAAAATACTAAATTATTAACTATTAAAATCTCAAGAAAATGATCTAAACTCGAAATTTAAAAACATCGAAATGATTAATAAATAAGAAGGAAAAAGGATCATGACATGAATCACATGATTATGCATTCATAAGCACATCATGAATAAGACTAATTTGTATCTATAATATATGTCCATATTAAAAACATGATGAAGTAGGTGAAGGAAAAATACAAAAAGAAGAGGTTGGCAATTTGCAATTTGGTTTCCATCAACAAAAGGAAGGAGATTGATGGGGCTTAATGTCATTATAACAGTTTCTTTCATCCGTTCTTGCTAAATTAAAATGAGGTTACAATCCGATATCTATTTATGATACTATGTTGCGAGAATTTTAGATCAAAACATTTTAAATAAGAGTCAGACTTTACGAATAAAATTCGAATCGAGTTCACAATTCGATATCTGCTTGTGGTATCATATTACAAGAGTTTTAATTCAAATTCTTCTTAATAAGAATCAAACTCTACGAGCAAAATTTGAAACGAACCCAAACGGTGAGTCTTATAAATCGATTTCTCTATTTACTTTCTTTAATTAATAATTATAGAGTAAAGCCATGGGAGAGATGGACCCGGAAATAATTGTTGTATGTTCCTTAGGCGGCTGTATAATCACATGGCTTTCAGTAGAAGTGATAGTGAATAAAAGGAGGACCACTATGGCCGCTCCCGGCATTAGATATATGTATATATACAGGAGCAAAGAAGCCCTCCATGTGAGTGCAATTTGTTCAGTTTGTTTTCCCATTTTGTCTGAGCCAAACGTACCTTCAAAATAGAATCTTGATGGGTCAGAGGTGGGCTAGATCCAGATTCTACATTTCACAAAGCGATAATAACTATCTTTTAGTTAAACTCTGATTTTTCTGAATTAAATCTAAAAATGAAGTTTGGTATTTTCTTTTTCTCTTTATCTTTTAAGTTTTTAGTGATAATGTAATTTAGGGGATAATAATTCGGATGACTTTTTTTATAATCGCTCAAGAATTAGCATTGTTTTTTTTGTCCCGATTATCTCTTTTTGATTTTCGAGTAATTCCTTATTATATCTTCAATGATGAAAACACCCTTGACATATATAGTAATTTAGACTGCAAAACTGAAAACTAAAAAAGTAAAAAAATATGAATAGACGATCATTTTTTTAATTATATTCAATAACATCAATAAAYAAATATAAATAATTGAGTTATCAAATAAGATGTACCAAATACTTCAAAATTTTATAAAAAGACATGAATATATGATAGTTTTCTTAATTATAACCCTGCAGATATCCCGGAGCAATCTTCCCACTCCCTCCCCTAGGAAAGAAGAGGCCGGGAACACTCTGCTTGCCGGAACCATACACAATTCTAAGTCTTTCTGCTGGAGTCCTCTTGTAGGAGACAGATTAGGCATTGGCAGATAAAATATCGCTTGTAGTTTTTATTTCTGGACGGAGTTCTATTGGTACTGTAACACCTTCGTCCGTGTTGCCTTTTCCCAGCCAACTTGTTTCTTAGGGCTGAAATTCCTGCTGTGATCTCAGACAGAGTCACATTGTATGGTTCTATTATTCAGCTCGTTCATCCAGATACGTTCTAAATAAGAGCATCGTGGCCTGATTCAACCCCCAGTAGTCCTGCCAAGAGCTGCAACATATAGTAGCAGATTAAATAATTTAATCATTTTTAACAACTGTTGGGTTGAGTTATGATAGAAGTTAACCCATAAGAATCCCTCTATGTGTTTGGATGAAGGGCTTACCCGCTTGCTTTTATATCCMTGGAGGAGGGGGTTTGTTCCCACATAGCCTACCAGACCAACATATGGAACTGCATCAGAAGCCAACATGTAAGCAAGGCTGCTTGAGTAGGGATCGAATGGTGGTGCCATTGTTTTTTTCAAAGCAAGATTGATGATCGTTGCAAAGTTTAAAGCACTAAGGTCCAACTGAGGTCTTGAGAACAGACCTACTGTGTCATTAAGAGCTCTGGAAATCACAAAACGGCAAAGTGAGATTATGAATTGATGAACAATTTGTACATGTTTTYTGTATATAGATGGATAAAAGCAAATCAAACGTGAGGTGACTAACTTCTTGATAGGCAAATTCTATGCCAATTTTCTCAACGAGAATGTCCACATTTGCTTTCTTTGCACCATGTGTAGGARGGCCGCCTCCTGTCAACTCTGGAAGAGCCACATCAAGTCCATATCCTAAGCCACCCCACAAGAACCATTCTGCTTCCAAGATTCAAGGTTTTATGGAAATTGCAGCAAGTCAATATCTGTTTTGGCGACTGGAACATTTTGGGTTGGATAGGAGAACGAAGTGTAGGATCGACAAACAACAACACAAAGATGGCAATGCGGGAGGGAAATGAATAATCAAAAGCCGTCTTTGCAAATCAAAATGTGCTTGCTATTGGGGATGCTATGCCTTGGTTTCTTGCTACTATTTATACAAGAATTTGTGTTTCAGATGTCTGGTTTGAACTTTGATCGTTCTCTGTATTTAATGATTTTGTTCCTTCAGTTACAAATCCCATCAACGATCAGAACCTGCAGGTGCTTAAAGGGGGCAAAATGGAAGACTTTAGAAGGAGGAATCCTTATGTGGCCACGCCAATTAGTGCAAATCGCCTYATAAAGAAGGCCTGAAAATCACATTATTCCATTATGGTAGCTCAAGAAAGAATACAGAAGAATTTGGGATAGAAGGATACCGGATCAATACATATATTAATTAGGAAGAGGATCAAATTTATTATTTATATAACAGCAAAGATTACCTACTTCAATGTGATATTCTAAACTACGAGTATTATGAGATTTAATTGTTAATTTCTTTCCAATAAAATTAACTCTATTTAAATCATAAGTATAACGCATAGTAATAAGCAATAAGAACTCCATAATTAATGAATTTTAAATTTATGTATATCATAAATGAAATAGAATTATTTTTAAAATAATAAGAACATAGCCTTGGAACTTAATCCACGTCAGCACCTCTTTGGATTTGGTGTGCCCCTTGGATTAGTGTGTGGGACAACCTTTGAATATCTACGCTCTTTGGTACTAATAACTAYTTGTTTTTGTTTCTTTTTTCCATTACATAAYATCATTTGCGACTTTTAAATATATTTTTTTATTACAACAATCSAAACATGATAATATAGTCTTCGAGAATTAGATAACACGACGTTTTGATTGACATGAAATAGTGTGTAACCAAAAAATGTTGTAGAAAATCTCGATAATACTCATAATTTTTATTAGAAAGTATTCTTAACTAATTATGTTATTATATTATCATTATTTTAAAATTCATCAAGAAATTAAACTTGAATGACTATTTGGCTGCTACATTGTCCTCCAAAATATATTCTTATCCCAAAAAAGGAATTGGGAAAAAATCAAGAATGGAATTAGAATTGACAGTTCAACATTGTTAAAATTTTACGTAGAAATAATAATTTTTAAATTTATATAAAATTTTCTTAAAAAATACTATCTCGCTCCCTCAAACTTAAATTCCTGACTCGATCTTTGGGAAAAGAAAAAAACAGAGGTCATTTTGAAGTTTCCCCCTCGAAACCTTATCCAGTGCATGCATGGCAACCAACCCCTACCATACAGAAGAAACTTGACTGGAAGATTCAACAATGGCAACTTCAGGACAATGCTACAGTTAATGGTGCCGATGGAGTCATTCACATAGGTCTAAAATGAACTGCTATTACGTCGTAATGATCATTGATCCTTTTTGTTTCCTCAAAATTGGGAGGATTTTCATCATTTCGGATGTCTTTTTGGAAAAAAAAAAATGTTATTCTTAAATAATGTTTAATTATAAATAAATGAAATGCATTTAAACATTTACAAAATATAATATAGTTAATTAATAAAGTTCTTTCGATAACGGATCTAACTAAGAGAATCAATGGTCATTACGAGTCAAATAGTTCTAACTATATTCAATTTGAAGTTCTGTAGATAATCAATGAAAACGTAAATTTTTTTTAATATAGTTGGTTAGTTCTGACTATATTCAATTTGAGTAAGGAGGAAACCATAAAATTAGTAAAGCTCTCTTAAAATTGGAACAATTGGTATCCCTACTTGGTGCGACTAATCCGAATTTAATCTGAATTGTRCYTATAGAATTTAATTCAAAACTATTTCAAAATAACTATATTTAAGAATCTAAGATAAAATTTCACTTTATTTGACGATCTACTTATCAATTAATCCACCTGATTCACCTGATTCATTATATATATATATTTGCTATGGACTTCAAACAAATGAAGGTGCCGTAGCTGTAGCTAATTGGACTTTTGTTTTGGTTGGGCCATTGTAAAATATTTGATTATTCTAAGAATTCTACCAGAAATAAATATTTTATTAGTACTAAGTTTATCTATTAATATATTATTCCTTCAAAACATGAAAAAAAAAGAAGATAAAAATCAATTTGGTCTAATAATTTTAAAGTTCTAAATTTAGTCCCTCAAACTAATAGATGCAACTCTTCAAAAAAGGAAAGAAGTACCTAAGAAATGCATTTTGGTCCTTCCATTCTATTGAGTTTAATTAAGATAACTTTAACCCAGAGGTTGTATTGTTAATTATTCGTTTATTTTATTAATTATATATTTTGTAAAACTCGTGATTCAAACAAAAGTGTCATCTCCTTAAGGAAAATTCRTTTAGTTTTTCAAAAAAAGAAAAAGAAAAAGTATGATTCGACCATACTCAACAATTTTGATAATGAAAATTAATAATATTCTATAAAATGGATAATTTGTCAAATTTTCACAACTAGGTATAAAAAGTTTGCTCTACTTGGATTGGTTTTAGCGTATGTGTTATTAATTTGTGATCATATTTGAGATATTTTCTTGCAAGAATTATCTGGAAGAATTTTGAGATACATTTCTTGCAAGAATTAAAAAAAGATGGAAATGTATGTGTTATTAATTTGTGATCATATTTGAGATATTTTTCGTTTCGAATATTATTTTGAATGAAATTTTATAATTTAATAAAAAATTCAAAAAAATGATGTACTAAAAAAATTTTCTTTCTCAATTACTTGAAAAAGTGAAACTTACTTCACTGGAATGTAGCTCAAATAAAGCCTAAATTACAACTTTGCCTAGTTGAATGTTGAGTCTTGAGTTACTGATACCAAAAGTAAGGGATTTTTTTTTAAAAAAAAAGAAAAAAGGCTGCCTTTATTTGCATTTCAGCTTTCAATTTTCATTTTTAAAAATTATTTTTAATTTTTATTTAGAGTGAATGTTTTTAAGTTTACTAAAACTGCGCTTTGATTTGTCAATTTTAAAAATTATTTCTAAAAATAAAAAATTCAAAAACATATTAAATTTTAAAGGTAACATAAAACTATTTTAATAATTTCTAATACATCTGTATACTTATAAATTCGATTTTTATATCGATTTTATAAGTATTATTAGTCAATATTAACAAAATTGAAGTGTCATACAACTAATTAGATTTTTTTAAAATAATAACTAAGAAGAAAGAAATCCGCAAATATGTTTTCGGTTTCAATATAAAAAATTGTTTATTCTAAAAAGATGATTTTTCAAAAATATGAAAAATATAGGTTTTTACTAGTTTAAAAAATTAAAAACACGAATTAACTCGAAAATAGCAAGGAGAAAATGCCTCTCGGCATGGACAATGGATTTCATATTTCCATGAAAATCTGATAAAGAATCATATGTAGGGAGCTTGAATTACGAGTTCAATCTCCCTAGAGGCATTGTTTCAGTCCCTTATTCCACAAACCTCAAGGTGTGAGAATCTGGCTGATTAGTCTTCAAGCCCCGGGTTCGAGGGAGTAGTCTGAAAGCAAAGGGTTCAGTGTGAATCCAGATATTTTATCATTTTGTCACTTTACTGGCTCTAGCCATTTTGAAGTTAGGGAATGCAAAAAGGTGCTGCTCCACGCTTCTGTCAGCCCCGCACCAGACAAAGCAATGTTATCATAGTACATCGCCAACATCATCTGTAGCCTCCCTGGATTCTCTTGATCCATTCTCTAAAGCAAACCCCTCAATCCCCACCTCGAATTCAACCTTAAAGAACCAGAAAAGATGCCAAATTTGAACTGGGTTTTTGTGTTTTTAATCTCTGTGTCGATTGCTGAGCTTCATTTGGGGCAGTGTAGCCGAGATTATTCTGTGGACCCATTTGCTCAGCAGAAGTTGGACAAAGTTTTCGAGCTCCCTGGTCAAGTGTTTGATGTGAGTTTTGATCACTATTCTGGGTTTGTGACAGTCAATGAGGAAGTTGGGAGAGCACTATTCTACTGGTTCTTTGAGGCTGTTGAGGACCCTTCATCCAAGCCTCTTGTTCTTTGGCTAAATGGAGGTCAATCTCTTCTACAGAACTTACAGATACACAAAGAGAACAATCGGATCATGTCTTTGCATTCCTCTGTGACTTTTTCTAGTGAATTAGTTTCCACGGATACTTTGTCTATAATCTCCGGATATTCTACTTTATTTCAGAATCATTCTCGTTTTATATGCATATGCCTCGGAAGCTTCAATGCCGATTATCCCAAATAATCAGTTTTTTCAGTCTGATTGTGGAAAGATTGCAGTTCTTTCAAATATCTTTAGTTGTACTATTTGTTGTATAGTTTGGGTTATTATGTATTCAGTTGGTGTATAATCAATCGCATGTATACGTACATATTTTGTCTTTCTCCAGTTCATTCATTCATCTTGATGTCTGTACAAAAATTTGTGTTTGACCAAACTGCTGTCTTTTCTAGGACCTGGATGTTCATCAATTGCTTATGGGGTGGCTGAGGAGGTTGGCCCTTTTCATGTGGATAAAGATGGAAAGACCCTTTATTTGAACCCTTACTCTTGGAACCACGGTATATGCTACTATTGGAGCTCCTTCTCTTTTAAATGCAATATATAGATGTAATGCATATTTCCCTAAATTCCAAAAGTTGCAAGACGTTCTGCTATTCCCTTTTACTATCATTACTGGCTTAATCTCAAATAGACATTTCTTGGTCAGCAATCAGCATTTAGTGGCTTTGTGTAGCTAGTTAAAAGATAAATATAAAGATATGCTTTTGCCTCCAACATTTTATCCTGTGGGCAGCACAAAGACAKCTTAGACATTCATTTCAGCTATTCTCCCAGTTCTTTTTTTGGTTCAGTAATTTAAATGTTTTTGTTAGGTTAAGTACTTATATTTGCAAACCATTTTGGCTAGTGTGTTTTCCCAAACTTATAACATAATGCCAATCCTTTGAAACTGTACCTGATATGGTTTTTAACATTTTTCTGCCTAGTCAAAGAATATTAAGTCTTCTTATTTAAAAACTAGTACATAATAAAATATCTTCCATCCTTCAAAAACATAAGAGGTGGTTCTGCAAGTTTTGTATCTTCCTCAGTTTGTGATGTGTTACTAGTGTTCATCTTGAATGCGCTAATAGGAAATAAAAAGTAGGAGGTTTAGTTAGGAAACATTTGGTATGAGCAACTAAATAACACGCACTAGGATATTTTGTCCCTTTTGTGGCAGTACTTTCTTAGTTTTTATTTTCATAATCAGAATACAGAGTTTAACCTTTTAAGAGTTGAGTTAATGTATGCCTAACCTGGGTAAAAGTGAAGAGCTCTTGACTTAAATCAGGATTAAGTGTATTAGCTCTGATTCACATTATATGGTGTTAACATGATTTGATTGATCTGAAACTAAAAGCGACTAAATTAAGTGGCTGTTTCTGCAGTGGCAAATTTATTGTTTCTCGACTCTCCTGTTGGAGTTGGCTACTCATATTCGAATACTTCTTCTGATTATCTAACCAATGGGGACAAAAGAACTGGTATTTCTTTAACATTTGATATTGGAGATCTTTCTTCTTTTCTTGTTCATGTATACAGCTTTTTACCTTCAGTTCTGCTATTGCAGCTGCAGACTCCCTAGTATTTTTGCTCAAGTGGTTTGAGCGTTTTCCTCAATATAAAGGAAGGGACTTCTATATTACTGGAGAGAGCTATGCAGGTAGATGATTGCACATTAATTTCAAATCCAGAGAACAAAAACTCTTCCCTTTTATACTTACTATATGAAGATGTTCAAGTAAATTTCTCAATGTTGCTGGATGATCAAATTGATTTCATGCCCACAATTTGTGGCATCTATCCTTTGAGAGGGACTATGCAGGTAGATGATTGTGCAGGAATATCCAGAGAACCAAAAAATCTTTCATTTTATACTTACCATATGGAGAAATTACTGGATGATTGAATTGCGTTTTTCCCCATGATGTATGAGAAAGAAACCAGGATCAAGACTTATGGCTGTATTAAGGGGCCAAAAAGAGAAAAGAAGAAAATATATTGTTCTAGCTATCACAAACGGACTGGGTTCCACCTGTCAACTTATATCACTGATGGTCCATTTACATACCATATAAGCAATAAAATAATGGAAATACTTAGAAACCCTGCTGAATCAATAGGAGATCTGAAACACCAGATCCATTTTTATACCCCAGCTTAGCTTCAGATGCAGCGCAGAGCTCTCAGTAGCTGAATTTTGCAATACCTGATTCATGAATGTGATACTGACCAGTGTGTAGTCTGAATTTCTCAGCCAAGTCACTCTGAAACTTTCACTTGTCAAGGTAAGTTTGGAGCTCATGCTAATTATCCCATTAGCTCCCATTGGTGAGTTTTCTCATAATAGTCATTTGTAATTTGCTGAAACTAATTGACTCATGATGTAACATTCTTTTTGAACTTTTGCAACATCTGTTATTGAGATTGAGGAGTGAGCAAAAGAGAAATAGTTAAAAAGACTTACACAATCAAACAGAAGAGAAAAAGTATGACTTTCAACTTTTGGCTTGACAGTGATTGTGGGATGGGAAAGAAATTAATGGGTTTTACTTTAGTGGATTCATTGTTTACAATTTTCTTCTCCCATCAAGCTAAATAATTTTTCTTGTCTTTTGATGTTCCTTTTCTTGCTTTTCTCTGTCTAAAATCTCTCTCTCTATCTGTTGATTTTTCTTCCTGGTTGAAATTTGTTTCTATCATTCTCTTATTTGAACTAGTTCAGACTTCTGTGCCTAATTTCATAATATTTTCTGGTTCATTAATCAGTAATGCTGTATTAGTATTACCATCATAGAAGTTAATGGGAATCTACTTTTTCTTGAATAGATGGAAATGACAGATTCATTATATTGAATAAATCATAATTATACTAATTACACTATACCATGTCCCAGGATACTGTGTTAAGTTAGTTTGATTTGTTTCAGGACACTATGTTCCTCAGTTAAGCCAGGCCATTGTTAGGCACAACATTGCTGAAAAGGACAAAACAATTAATTTAAAGGGCTTTATGGTATGAAATTTACCTTCCAATATGAGGATTACTAAATATGCCTTACCTAGACAGGATAACAATACCAACATGATTGTGTCTAATGCAGGTGGGGAATGCATTAACTGATGACTTTCATGACCATTTGGGGCTTTTCCAGTTTATGTGGTCCACTGGTATGATATCTGACCAGACGTTCAAGAAACTAAATGTTCTTTGCGACTTCGAGCCATTCCTACGACCCTCAGAGCAGTGCACTAAGATTCTTGATATTGCTGATGAAGAAATTGGAAATATTGATCAATATAGCATCTTCACTCCTGCATGCACAGCCAACTTTGGTATGCTAAACCAGTTCTTCAAGAGGTGGAATGTAAGTCTATGAAGTCATTGATTCTTTACTTACTCTTCTCTTTCACTTTTGGGAGAAGCTATTTACTTTACTTGTAGGGGATGAAACTTTTACTTGTTTCAAACAATCAGTTTTAAAAATCTTTAAACTCGGTTGACCGTTAGTGGTGCTATATTCTTAATTTTCCTTCATGAAGTTATTAGTTGGACCAGAGATGAATGTCTTGTACATACACAATTTAACAAGGTTGACAACTTTTCTCTTTCACCTTGGGGAGAAGCTATTTACTTTAGTTGTAGGCATTGAAACAATTTACTTGTTTGAAACAATCAGTTTTAGAATCTTTAAACTTGGTTGACCCTTAGCGGTATTATATTCTTAATTTTCCTTCATGAAGTTATTAGTTTGACCAGAGATGGATGTCTTGCACACGTACAGTTTTACAAGGTTGACAATATTCTAAAAGAAGGAATAGTCCATATGAAAATGAATGACCTTGTCGAACATGAGTGCACCTCTTAAACCAAGTTCAATTGGAACTGATTTCATACAATTGAACTGCTTGTTTGTTGTTTGGTCATGGTATTTTTCCATTGCCTCAACAAAATTTTTAACATGATTTTTAGCACAAACTTTCCTTAGATTTTTTTGCTTACATTTTCCTGTTTCCTCGAGATTGGTTACGTATAGCATAGTAAGTTAAATATGGATGCATCTTTTAATGGTCCTTTAGAAATTTTAAATCAAGTTAAATTATAATAGTAGTTCATTGAAATTTCCCTTTGAAATTTAATCGTTGGATAGATTCGCAAATAACTATAAGTTGAAGATAAAATGTAAAGATTAGAACCTTTCACTGAAGCAGCTTGAATCACTATATGATTTACAGTATTTATTTTTGGATTGACTACTGAAATGCTATATCATTCTATAGAAGGTTGGACTTCTCAGAAGACAATATGATCCATGCACAGAGAAGCACTCCAGAATTTATTTCAATCTCCCTGAGGTTCAAAAGGCTCTGCATGTTTACAATAGAGGCAATTTGTCTAAATGGGAAACTTGCAGGTAATTTTATTTCCAGAAATAGTTTATGTATCCAATTATGGAGTAGATGGCTCAAAAAGGAACTTGTGTTATATTAATCAAATGTAGAATAGCATGCTCATAATATGTTTTAGGGACTTATCGAATAACTGCTGATACATTTGTTTTTATGACTGGAAAGGTTAAGGAAATATGATTTGCTGATACATGTCTGCCAATTTGATGATTAGGTGATAAAGACGAGTTTCAATATCTTTATTCTAGCTCTTGATGTATGTTTATAAACACACATCACAGAGAAAAAAAGTTAAAAATTATTGGTTGAATGAGTAATATCTTATTTTTTATCCTTTTTTCAGTGGCAATATCTCATTATTTTGCTAAGATTCCGGAAGCAAACTTCAGTATGCATATAGACACTCAACACCATTGTACCTACCACAATAATACTACTACATTCCATAATTGAGCTTTAATTATTCTTAGTCAAAGCTTTAAGCATACTTCAGTTTTTGTTTGGAGTGCATAATTAGTATTCTTCAAGTTGTTTTTAAGTACATCATGCCACTTGGCAGTAGTGTACTTTAAATGTAAATTATAATTTCATGGAATTTAAGAAACCATTTTTAGATAGCAATGACTTGCTGCTGCTGCTGTTTCTATACTGCCATTTAATCTAAATATACCTGATGCTTACACCTCCACCATCATAATTCTTTTCACATCTGCAAAGACGGGTATATTTTTCTCCTTTTCCTTTCTATTTTTACTCACATACATAATCCTTTTCTACCCTATGTTACTTTCAGACAATTCATATAACTAAATGTTCACTTTTCTCTTTTGAATGTATGACACTTCTATGATACACTAAAAAATACCTGCAGAAAAAGAAAAGAAAGTAATGACAATATGAGTAGTGGGCTCAAATTTTTGCTACAACCCAATCTTAAACTTAATTTTTTCAACGTCAGAAAAGATAATCTGCATTTTGAGTTSAGGAGGAAGAAAACCAAGCTTGTCAAAAATTGAAAGAACCTCTTTTGCCTTTCTTAAAGCAATGGAAGGACATTGAGTTTTTGGAATCTTGGGTCAATGTGATGCCTCTTCTATTGTTTCCTTTTCTWTATTAAGTAACAAGCCTTGAAATCAACTGATACATCTAACATTTTAATTAATTCCACCTAATCTATGGTAGTGTGCTAATTTTATCCGATATAGTTTCTACACTAAACCTTGTAGTAATGAAGTAATTTGTAATTTCACCGCATCTAATAGTTTTATCAATCTTGAGATTTTACTGTGTGGGTATTCCAGATTTGCAGCCATATACACATATATGGATAGATATTGCTTGAAGATTTACTTGGATAGATTTTTGTTCATTCAATTGCTTGTGCAGTGATGTGGTAAACAATAACTGGAAGGACTCTCCTAAGTCAGTGCTAGACGTCTATGAAGAGCTTATACAGTCTGGAATTCGAATTTGGGTTTTCAGGTTTTTCTCTATACTCTTCTCAACTTTAATACAAATTCTAGAAAATGAGGAATGCTCTATTGGAGAAGGCATCACAAGTAGCCTTTTCTGGACCACCCAAATCTTCAGGAAGTACAAATATTTAAGCATTGCCAGTCAAAAAGATTTTTCATATTCAAATGGGGAACTCTGCAAAGGCCTCTCAAGAGAACCTTAGAGGGACATAAATTTCTGTTCCTGAAAGCATCTACTGGATGTGGGAGCCAAGTCTTTTTCTCTCTGTTTCTACATAAGATTTTTAATCTGTGCGTGCAAAAGCATGACCATAAGCCAACAAATTATGTATGACTTTGTCAAAGTTACAGATATATTATGCAAATTAGAAGTGGTATTTTTTTCTTGGACTTACTCTGTCCTTATTTTAAATCCAACAACACATTAAACCAGATCTGCATTCCTCCTTTTTAGTCTTGTCTGTCTTTGTTACTGATTGTTTTTCTTTTTGTTGCTTGCCTTAAGTTGAAGGTGATCTTGTTAAGCATAATGGTTTTCGGATTGAATTCAGATTAGTACACAGTTTGATAGTCAACTTTCTGCTTTAGGAAAGTACTGTTCAATTTTCCATGAATTTTTTCAGAATGTTTTATTCATTGAACAATGATGGAACATAGTTGTATACACTGTTTTCTCACAAACACATTATACTTGAAAATTACTCCATATGACTGCAATTTGATAAATTAGCTTTTCACTACAGTGGCGATACAGATGCTGTAATCCCAGTCACATCGACTCGTTACAGTATTGATGCTTTGAATCTTCCAACTATTTCTCCCTGGCGTGCTTGGTACAATGATGGACAGGTAAGCATCCACGCCAGATAATATTCCTTTCTTTTCATTGTCTTTCCGAAGCTGGTAAGATTGGCTGCGAAGGGTGGAAGGTGGTGGGATCAATCTCACGCATCTGGGTTACAGCTAATCCTTCTCCACTTCTTGGAGTCTTGACAGCCCATTCATAACATCTTGTAAGCTTGATAATCAATTACTTCACATATTAAGGTCAGTCATGTGTTTGATGTATGAAACAGGTTGGAGGATGGACGCAGGAGTATGAAGGGCTGAATTTTGTTACTGTTAGAGGAGCAGGCCATGAAGTTCCTCTGCATAGACCAAAAGAAGCTCTGACTCTCATCAAGTGTTTTATATCTGGAACCTCGATGCCAAAACTTGAACATATCAGTGATATGTAAACGTTCAGAAAGAGGCAAAGAACAGTCTCCTGAAGAGATGAAATGTTTTTGCAGCTGCAACTACTTAGCTGCTTTCAAGACCTGTAACAGTATTTCTGGATGGTTAAGATTATAGTCTTAATAAAAAGGATGGTCATTTGCAGTCAGACATTCAATACCTCAATTGACTTCATCTCACTCCCTGCAAAGCACTGTCTGTTGAAAGGAGTAGTTAAATATACATAAGCGACCTTCGTGTTCTATTTTATATAATAGGAGTAAACTAGAAGATTTTAAAGAGTTAAATTTATATATAATTAATCGATGATATCAAGATATGTTAAAATTTATTGCACTTCATAATTATATATAAAAAATAAACCATATAAATATATCTATTGTATAAAATGTAAGGTGATATCAAAAATAAATCCTTAAACGAGCATATTTATTTTATTTTATAAWAGATTTTTTCAATAATTGATATCTTTTCACATAAGAAAATGAATTATTATGAATGAAGTTTGATAAATTCAGAATCTACTTTTATCACTTTCTTGCAACTTATGAGCATTCTTCTCCAGTTAAAGGAGGACCAGAGGTTAGTTTTCCTCCACTTCTTGCGCTTTCTGTCATCCTACAAAGGCCATTTCTTCTTCAGAGGTACGGCCCCTCTTCTTCCCTCTCTGGTTCTGTACAATTCTTCCTACGAAACCACTCGGCTTTTACTCATTTAAGCTTCGGTTTTTTCTCTGTTTCACTCGGCATTCAATGAATTAGAAGCCATTTCTTGATAGGCACGCCGTTATGGCCTCTTTGAAACTCTCAGTTTCTCTTGACAACTCTTGTGAACCTAAAAGACTGAATTTTGGAGTTAGTTCTTTGAGATTTTTGGACCCCTTTTCGATTTCTTTGTTTTCAGGTTACTTGCATATATCTGGAGCATGCGTTCTTAGACCCTTTTACAAGTTGCAGCCCATTAAGGTTTCTCAGATAGATACTGACGTTTTAGATGGTGCGATATCAAATTTAGCTGATAATTTAACTACCGACTTCACTAGCGATGGTGTTTCTGAGAGTTTTGATTCAAGTAATTTAGATGTTAATGAGGACCATAGGAAGGGAAAGTTTAACATTTGGAAGAGATATCGGGGTGTAAATAAAGTGCAGAAGAGTCCAAAACTGAAATCAAGTTTCCGCAAGAATGATAATGAGGGTAAAGAAGGAGAAAAGGCCAAGAATCCTCATGAGGATCGTAGTACGGATTCTTTACTGGATACTGAAAATGTCATGGATTTCGGCGTTACTGATTGTGGGCGTGCTTTGAGCTCCGACCGGTGTAATGTAATCTTAAAGCAACTCGAAAGTTGTAGTGATATCAAAGCTTTAAAATTCTTTAAGTGGATGAGGAAAAATGGGAAGCTGAAGAAGAATTGGACTGCCTATAATTTGATTCTTCGAGTTTTAGGTCGAAGGGAGGCATGGGATGTGGCAGAAGGAATGATCAAGGAGATGGCTGCTAGCTCCGAGTGTGAGCTCAACTACCAAATTTTTAACACGCTTATTTATGTTTGTCATAAGCGGGGACTGACACAATTGGGTGCTAAGTGGTTTTACATGATGTTGGAAAATGGGGTTACTCCTAATGTTGCTACATTTGGAATGATGATGAGTCTTTATCAGAAGGGTTGGAGAGTTGAGGAGGCAGAGTTTGCATTTGCTAGAATGAGGGCTCTTAATATTACGTGTAACTCGGCATACTCTGCCATGATTACTATATATACCCGTATGGGCTTATATGATAAAGCTGAAGAAGTGATCAGATTGATCATCGAAGGTGAAATAACTTTAAATCTTGAGAATTGGTTGGTTCTGCTTAACACATACAGCCAACAAGGTAAGTTAGATGAGGCTGCAAAGCTCTTGCACTCTATGCATGGTGCTGGTTTTCCTCCCAATATTGTTGCTTACAATACAATCATCACAGGGTATGGGAAGGCATCGAACATGGATGCTGCACAGCGTTTGTTTTATGACCTTGAGAACCTTGGATTAAAGCCTGATGAAACAACTTACAGGTCCATGATTGAAGGATGGGGTCGGGCAAACAATTACCAGGAAGCCAAATGGTACTATGCTGAACTCAAGAGGTTGGGATTTAAGCCTAACTCATCGAACTTGTACACAATGATAAACTTGCTGGCTAAACATAAAGATGAAGAGGGTATTCTGACTACTATTGATGACATGATGATGATAGGTTGCCAAAGGTCCTCCATCCTTAGTATAGTTATACAGGCTTATGAGAAGGCAGAAAGATTTGAAGATGCACCTTCTATTCTAAAAGGTTCTCTCTATGATCATGTTATGAAAAATCAGATTTCTTGCTCTAATCTGGTGATGGCTTATGTGAAGAACTGCTTAATAGATGATGCACTAAAAGTTCTAGCAGAGAAGGAGTGGGAGGATCCTATATTTGAGGACAACTTGTATCATTTATTGATTTGTTCTTGCAAAGAACTGGGAAATCTTGAGAATGCCTCCAAAATCTTCACTTGCATGCCTAAATCTGATAAGAAGCCTAACTTGCATATATTCTGCACAATGATTGATATTTACAGCACAATGAAGCTGTCCAGTGAAGCTGAAAACCTTTATCTTAAGTTGAAAGAATCAGGCGTTGGCTTGGACATGATAGCTTTTAGTGTTGTAGTTAGAATGTATGCAAAATCTGGATCCTTAAAAGAAGCCTGCCAAGTCCTTGATATGATGGAACAACAGAAAATTGTTCCTGATGTTTATCTGTTTCGTGATATGCTCCGTATTTATCAGCGTTGTGGCATGCTAGATAAATTGGCAGATCTTTACTACAAAATCTTGAAGACTGGAATTGTATGGGATCAGGAAATGTACAACTGTGTTATAAATTGTTGTGCTCGAGCATTGCCAGTTGATGAACTCTCAAAGCTTTTTGATAAGATGCTGCGACTTGGATTTGCACCTAATACTGTGACAGTCAATGTTATGCTTAGCGTCTATGGTAAGTCCAGGCTTTTCAAAAGGGCAAGGAGAGTGTTTCGAATGGCTATAAAACGAGGTATGACTGATGTCGTCTCTTACAACACCATGATTGCTGCATATGGGCAAACTAAGGACTTAAAGAATATGTCGTTGGCTGTTAAAAGAATGCAGTTTAATGGTTTTTCAGTTTCTGTTGAAGCCTACAACTGTATGCTAGATGCCTATGGCAAAGAAGGTGAAATGGAGAAGTTTAGAAATGTCCTGCAGAGGATGAAGGAATCTTGTTGTGCTTCTGATCGCTATACCTACAATATTATGATTAATATTTATGGGGAGAGAGTATGGATTGAAGAAGTTTCTGTTGTTCTAATGGAACTCAAAGAATGTGCATTTGGGCTTGATTTGTGTGGTTTTAACACATTGATAAAAGCATATGGAATTGCAGGAATGGTTGAAGAGGCTGTGGCTTTGGTTAAAGAGATGAGAGCAAATGGAATAGAACCTGACAGGATAACCTATACTAATTTGATCAATGCACTAAGAAAGAATGACATGGTTTTAGAAGCTGTAAAGTGGTCCTTGTGGATGAAGCAAATGGGGCTATGAAGTCACTGAAGCAACTAGATGCTGTTTTTATTGTTCTATTTCTTCCAGTTTGCATCCATTTTTGCAATTTGTGGTTGCACTGCAACATCAAGAATTCATTCAGTTATATGTATATAATTTGTTAATGAATTATTCAGTTGTTGGTATAATCATTGTAAGAAATCTTGAAACTCAATGTTTATCCCCTAAATGAAGTGATGTCAACTCAAGGTAAAGCCACATTCCATACTGCCAACGTTTAGCTACACAAACCCTCCCTTATATTTCTGGGATCATTTTGCTCATTTGGTTTGACAAATCTTGCATTTGCTAGCTGGTATATTTTAATCCTCATCTGTAAATGCTTAATATAACCAAGAAAACAGGAGAAATTCAGCACAGTTCGGGAATCCCTGGCTTGGGCTATTGTGATTTTAATACTGGTAAGGGACTATTCTCAAGCTTATAAAGAAAAGTTAAAATTATCTGCTTTTAAGTATAGAAGAATAAGCCTTAAAATAAGATTAGGTGGGGATCAAATATGAACACCAGTTCTGAAGAAGTAAGATGATTACATATATGAACACCAGACCAAAACTTTGAATTGGAGACTTACACAACATACATCATAAAGCAAAAGAAAACAAGATTTTCCCTCCCTATCCTATAACAAGAATCTAATATCTTTAGAAGATCAGCTTCAACAGCATTAGTGTTCTCTCTCTGCTCTCGTCGTGACAGAATTCATGTCAGGACCTCAGAATCCAAGCATGCTTCAATCCCCAACCATGCATGCAAGTCAATTTCTTTATCCTGTTTTTACGGCAAAAATGAGCTGCATTGTCATAGGTGAATCCAACTCATTCTCGAGTGGTTCTTCCACATGTACAGCTCTTCTTCGGTTATATACGTGATTTTTGAATACTCTGGAGTTGCATCTATTGCAAGAAAGCCTTCCCCTTTGTCCAAGATATCTGTACAACAGGAAACTGAAGCTTATCTACCCTGGTTGCAACGAACTTGCAGAGGCTCCTGCAGCTATAGTATCCATTGGGATTTCTGCAACTGCTAAAGGCGGTTGGAAGGAATCTCATACGTGCCATTTTACATGCTGTTATATGAGAGTTAGAGCACGTCGTTCTATCTTGACTGCATACCCCTGCTGTTATCCTGATATGTCACTTGGCTGTTCCTGCTTTGTCAATTGCTTTGCTCCAATAATACGTTCCCCGTTTAAGTTGAATTGTTCAGTTGAAGAAATATGGAGAGTCAAGAACTTCTTGCAAATCGAAGTTTCCTCTACTTGGCAGATCAGGAAAGGTCAATGTTGGGTATGATGTCCTGAAGCTTTCAAGCAACTGCTCACATAAACAGAAGTTACAAAAGGAGATTATATTAGTAAGTTGCTTATCATGGAGAATAAAGTCACAAAAAAGTTCCTGAATGTCATTCCCAGAGTTAAAAACAATCAAATTATAAGAAGCCAATTTTATATGTAAAAAGGGGGGGTGGGGGGAAGGGAGGTGGCCGCAGGTAACTGCTATCAGGCTATCTTTTCCACATTCGGCAGAAATGCAGCTGGTTAACACTTTGCTGAGTTTCCCATTTCCTTCCCCCAGATAAGTCGTCACCCCAAAAAATGGAGAGGGGAAAAAAATAAGAATAACTTTTTCTATTAACCAAAGGTAACTAAGCCAGAAACTGGAAGACAATTCCTATACATTCTTGTAGGAGTAAAATAAGTGAAATTGTTATTAGTCTTACATTTTCAAGAATTGGCATGCTATAAAGCTCCACAAATTTTTCTCTCAGTATCTGATTCATCTTGTCAACATCACACGCATGTGTCCAGAAAGAATCATGCACTCCTGCAGATAATATTTGGAAGAGATTAAAGCATTGCCACAGTCAACCACGAATGACACTGGTGAATCTCAAATACAGTCTCCTTGTTGGTGGCATGCAATTATCTAGACCTTTGCAAGCTACAACAAAAAGAGGCGAATAAATCATTTGTCAAATATGAACTAAGTAGCATTACATAAAGTTTGATGCGTAAAATGAAATTCTAGATGAGCATGTCTAGATTTACACGAGTATGTCTAGGTCTAGAAAGTTTATTAAATCATTTATTGTATTGTATATCAGAAAGGGTAAGTTGTTTTGTGTAAACTCAAGATTTTATGCCTCATAGGATGTTAAGAGAATTCAAAATTTATTATTATTTTTTTTTCTTGTTCTTCGTAGAAGAAGCCTAAATGTAGGGCACCTGTCTAAATTGCCTAATATAACTAAATGTAAGACAAACCCACTAACTGATATCAGTTGTTGAGCATTCTAAGCTTCTAAGCTGAGCAAGATTAAATGCCACGAGATCCTTAAACCATTCTAAAATATGTCGTCCAATATGTCTTCCATCAGTGAGCATACATCCTAAAAATATGTCTTCCAATGCACCTTTGCATTAGAAATCACGGAAGTTTTGATTCAAAAGTAATCTCTGATTCTATAAATATTAGCTTGAAGTCACATACAAGAGTTGAAGTGCCTCCTTTTGATTCCCCCCTCCTGATGCTCCTGCAGCAGGCATAGACCTGTAATGTTTCCAAACCTATGACCCTAGTTGCTTGCATCATTTGACAATATGCATTTCAGAACGATTTTTTACTGCTCAAAATCTGCCAGGGATGCATGTACTATATATCTTTCCCACCATTCCTAGAATAGATATCCTCCTTCTATACTAGTGAGCGGGGAGGGTACAAAGACATGAGAGCTGCCTGGTACCATGTAACTAGGATTTGCATTCTGTCCATAATCCTTGTGCCTTGCACATCCTACAGTCTTCAGTTTGTAAAATGGATTCTAAAGCCAATTACAGAACCCCATTTTTAAAGCCACTCGCTGCGCTGAAGCCAGAAAGGAAAAGTACAAGCATTTAAAGAAAGCCCATACAACAAGAAAAAGAAAGCCCCCAACTCTTCTCAATTATTGACAGAAATCTAGTCTCTATTCAGCTCAATTTATGACTACTATTATTTGTACACTGCACGTTATCATAGATAGGATTGTATTACTTCATTAAAAATTCCCTCTTCCTCTTGTTTTAGCCTTACCATAGAACTCTTTTCCCTTAAGATTCTCGACACATCAAATTCCAGATTGCCAGGATATTAACTTTATCCTTGGTATCTATCCACAACAATTTGGTTTCACAGGATTCCACATTACAGAAGGTATCAAATTCACCAGAAATTTCAGAATAGCACCTGTTAAAAATTTTGCATCTCAAATTGAAGAGACCTTAATGTCCATATGCCACCAGAGAAATTGACTATTTTATTAAGAGCAAAAGAAAACTAATTTTCATTAATCATTTAGAGATTAATAAAACCTAGAGTTGAGCATTTTTGATGATTCACAGACCTGCGAAACGCAGTCCAGCATCTCTACAAGCAATAGCAGTCATCATCATGTGGGAACCATCCAATGAATGTACAAAATTTGGAGGGAAAGCAGTCCTCTGTTTTCTAGCCTCAACCTAGTATGGGAAATTGTAAATGAATCGTTAACAAGTTCAATTCACAGAATAATAGAAACTATTAAATTAGGACTCTACTATTTTTAGAAGAAAGAAAACTTACTGCATTACCCTCACGCTGCAATGCCAATACCTGAAGCGAAGTTTTTATCTGCAGATACAACGAATAGTTGATAATATTTTTTGCTGAAATGTTCTTCAAGTAATGACAGAAAAAAGTAGCAGTCTTGAAATGTTGGCCGCAGAATTCATTATCTTTTACAAATACATATTAAGCCATCAGATACTAAATCCAAAATTTTCTTGAACTGTTCAGTGAAAACCGGTTGCTCATGGCACTGTCAGGTGGATAACACAATAAGAACAATTCACTTCTTATGCTTTATTAAACTTTCGGTATGAAAGGCTTATAATGACCTGCTAAACTGGCATAAGTGATGTTCCATTTGAGAATAATGAAGATCTTATTTAAATATCAGAGCAGCTCATCTTGACCATTATGTGCTTTTAAACTGCCTAACACAAACCCCTAATAGCAATTTTCCTACTCATGACATTTGACAGTCAGGAGTTCCACACACTAGCAGATTTAGTGAAGTCATGCATGTGCAGGAAGAGAACTTACAACATGTCGTTGAGTTTTAAAGTAGGGTTGCACAACAGGGAGACCAAGAGGAGTTGTCCAACGCACAGCCTCATTTTCTGATGCAATTACCTGTTAAAGATCCATAGAAAATTTTCCATTTGATATAGGCTCCTCAATGTTGTAATAAATTTTTTAGTGCAGATAATACAAACCTTAGCACAGTCACCAAGCCAAGCCATTATACCACGAGCGGCTTCAAACAACTCCCCAAGTGCAGCCAATGTCACCTATTGAGAAATTCACAATTCAAACCATGAATCTTTTCATTCGTGTACCGGATTCTCCATTTATTAGCAGTAATTTGGCATTCATAAACACTAAGAAACCAGCAGAGTGGCGGCTGACATCTTTCCACACATAATACACTTGTAGAAATTCCAGAATCAAGGGCAATGCTAATTCACAAAACATTAAATGAAATTACCACGCTCAATACCTGTACATTATACCTAATGAGAATAAGCATAATAGAAGTTCATAATAATTAAATTAATTGATGAAGCAAGTATGCAGTATCAACAAACATAAGTACATAAATTCTGGATAACCACAATTTTCAATAATATTTAGTTTACGAGTTGAGGACATCTTCCAACTTGCAAATTTCCTTCTTTTACAGAAATCTTTTAATAAAGAAACCATCCTTGATTGCAAAGAACAAAATATATGGTCTATTTACAATATTTTCAATTTTCTTCCCTATTTCAGGCTCAAGAGTAAGTTCACTCGAGCAAGATTGCTTATCTGTCTATGCTCATAGATTTCACGAAGAAGATGTATGTTTTATCTCCAATGGCTAGCCATCTCCAGGACCAACTGGATCAACCATTTACGGAAACTTATAAATGAACTTTAGGAACTACTTGGCTGTGCAAGATAAAGTTAGAATAGAAGAGGAAACTGAAAAACAACCTATTTCAAATAATCAGCAAGATAGTTGGGGCATAACACAAGAATGGTGTAAAAGACGGATAACAATAAGCATACAAGTTTGAAGCTTCTGCATTTAGAATCATTGCACGTCTCAGAAGATAGAGGTTAAACCTCTATAAATATATAGGTAATCTATGGATATCAAAAGGCATTAGAGAAATAGCAAAGCCTCTGTCGACCAGATGCTAGTGAAATCAACTAGAAGCATGGRGGAATCGAAGAATCACTCTCCAGTGCCTAGAAAGTAAGTAAATAAGTGGAACGAAATTCATCTTCATAAATTCTGTCCGATACTTGACCCAAAGCATAGTCTCATCTAAAAACCTAAAATCAGAACATAGAAACAACTATGAAAATATGTTGCAAGATTTGAAGCAGCAGCCAAAGCTATTTAGCTAAATACTTCCCATGACAGGTACTACCCGAGTGCACTTTTATAGAACTTAACATGGAAAATCAGCCATGGAAAACTTAAAGAGAACATTTTCGMTAACATGCCCAATTACCTGAAACTTTATCATATTGATAAATGTTTTAGAAATATCTCTGAAAGAAAATATTATGTTCTTATCACCTTACAGATCCGCTTTTTGTTATTTTTTACTTTGAGTGAAACTGATCTGTATTTACAGAATTTAGAATATCTAGATCCTCGAAATTCTGTCATTTAAATCCTAAAGTGGAACAAATATATTTAAATTCTTAAATAAGGACAACAGCATGTTTAGTTACTGATTAGAGTGTGTTGAGCATATGCCACTATATGACCTCAATGGTACCCAACTACTAATTATATCAACCTACAGAATTTAGTGCCCGTACTTACTTTAGCAGCATAGCAAGCTGCGCTAAACAGCAGCAGGTCATCAGCAATAAGACCCTTCTCCTCTAACCTCCGTTTGATTTGCTCACGTGCTCCAACATAGGTAACACCATATACTGAAGTCATTACTGTCTGTTTGACCAGTTTCCTGTCGACCTGAAAGATCCAACAGTAAGAAGATTCCAGTACAAATTTTGCAATAACTAACAATTATATAAGATTTTTTGAAACAGTTTAATTTTCAACTGAATTTCAAAGGCTAAAAGTAAAGAAAAGGCCAAGATGATTGACAACCTGATCAACTAAGAGTTTGGCTAGTAAAGCATTTGGATCGGTGGCAGGGTCCTTGTTGCTGTCTCTTCTTATAATATCTTCAACCCTGACAATCAAAATGATTTTTTGAAGAGTCATTATAGAAAGTAAAAGCAATATACTAAATGGAAGTATTTGTAGGTAAGAACGGGTGAATTTCTGGAAACATTATTGAGTGATTTTGTTGTTACTACAAGAAACCCACATATTAAGTAGCAGAAAAAAGTCAAACAAAGGTAAAGATTTTTCAGGAAGAACTCTCTAGATTGGGCTATCCCAAATTCTAAATATAATTTCAAGAAGTTCTACGGAGTCTTCACATGTTTGGATTTTCAGATACATACTAGATAAATAATTCTGAATCCCTGTCAGCAAGATTGCGCTAATATGAAGGTGATTAGGGATATAGTACGGCCAAAACGATAAACATGACTCTGAAGCACTTAGAACCAAGAATACTACAAACTATGAAACCTATACGCAATTTTCTGAAATTTATCTACCATAGCATTCTAAAATTCCGTACTAATCATGTCAACATACCTTGCAGCAATTTCTGAGTAAACATCTGCAGGTTTATCACAAGCAACTAAATTGACCGCAGCAGCCTCCATCTGTTCAAGCAGGATAATTTCAGGGAAAATGCAATGTAATATATACTTCAACGACGTGAAGCAAGAAGCTTGCATTGATTAAAAACTTATCGTGAACATTAAAACTTTTGACTCAAGCCGACATAAACTCAAATCAACTAAGCAGGGCAGATATCAACTATTATGGAACCAAATCCACATATTTGTTATCATATTTCCAATATATGAAAACTTGCAGCAGTTCTTTGCCTATACAGTCAAATGGATATATTCACAACTACCACGSATTCAGGCCAATGAGAGAAATATAAAGGCAAATCTTTCTCATAAAAGTCAGAGATGAAGCAAAGTTTAAGTTTATATTCATACAACAAAACAAATGTCTCCAAGAGAAAATTGATAAACAAATGTATATCTTGGCAGTGAACATACCCAGTCTCTCCCCAAGGCTGCATAGTGCTGTAAACCATTGCAGGAACCATCCTATGACAGAAAGTGGTCAAAACAATAAGTTCTAATTAGATACAAAATCTTGATGCATCAAAGGTCAAGGCACTGATCATGAAATATAGTGATGGAATATGTAAATAGCATGAAGTTGGTTCCATATACAAGCTGATAATGTTCATCAGAACTCAAAGAATTGTAATTGATGCATCAACAGTGGCCTACGTAAACAAAAGAATAGCCGACTGCATGACAAATTTAAAGGTTGGAGATCCTAGAAAGGTTGAAACATATGGTTGAACAATCGATAAAGGCACTCTATTGGAAGGTCAGAGAAAACCATCATATTTTGCATGTCTTTCTCTCATAATCAGATAACTTTCTAAAAGTGGCCACAAATTCATTTCTCCATTAATAGTTGTATCTGTACATTATTGTGATTTTAACAGAGAGAAGACATACTTCAATTTAGGAAAAATGGAAGCTCCAAATGAACTTTCATTTCTTAATTACATGTGCTCATTGGAGAGAGTTTAGGGAACCTAGAATAAACAAAATTTACCTGGTGAATTGGCAGGTGGGAAATGACAGTATGTGGTGACGAGCTTTTTAAGGCGTCTGATAAATTAATACAAGCTGCTAAACACTGAAAAGGATCCTCAGCTGTTAGCCACCAGCGTTTACCATTGAGAGGGTTTTCAGCTGAATCTACCACATCAGTAAGATGGTCTTCCACAAAATCCAGGCGCTGATCATAGGAAAGCTTTTCAATGCCCCCTCCATAAAGGCTCGCTAAATGTATCTTCAGCCATCGCAAACCTGATTTCCCCAAAGGTCTTCCTTCAGCAAACTCCAGAATTCCTCGGCAAAGATCAGAACTTAGATGATTTAAATGTGGATGCATAGGATATGCACGTCCCCGAAAATCCAAATTGTGTGGATAGTAAAAGCCTTCTTCATCTTTCATTTTACGAGCCACCTGCTCTAGACAAATTTCACCAAATTAACTCCAAATATCTTGATATAGAAAATAATGGCCAATCGATATAATCACTTTGGTGATTCCGCACTGATAATAACTATCTAATTGGATGTCAATTGCAGAGAAGCAGCATTATGATGGCTCCAACCAAAACAGAAAGGGGAAAACAAAAAGTAAAAGGAAGAGCACTGGTTTCTTACGACAAATAAAATAATCTTAGAAAGATGATATCTTACAGAAAGTTTGAGCTCAATGTCACATCGTTGAGAATGTCTCTCTCGATTGATTTTCTTTGCTTTCCTCACACTCCATTTCCACTTCTTTATTTCTTCTGCATCATCAGAGTGCAACTCAGGTATAGGAACCTATAAAAGGAAAGAAAAAGTAATTCCACCAATAATTAAAATACAATACATAAACAAGTTCAGTAATATATTAGCTGTTAGGAACAAGTAGGAATGGTCTAATTAATCACTAATAAACAATTTCAGATAAACAGAACTAAAAGAAAACTTTTCTGCAGGATGGATATACTGTGAAAAAATCGACAGTTTTCCTCTGAAAAGTATCATTCCAGCAAATCTAGCAGATTGAAGCCGAGCACACAAGTCCATCAAAGTTGCTTAGGAGAAAATGTTGATCATAATTTATGTTGAATTTTATATAAAATAGATGAAAATAGACATCTAAAATGAGGATAACCACAACCCTAGGGAACTTAAGATGCACTTACATCTTCACGATTCACCAGGCCAGCAATATTGCCACCTCCAGCCCAGATACGCTCTACCACACTAAGAATTCTTTGATTCACTCTCCATTTTGTGTTTCCCAGTGTATCCAAAGCCTGCAAATATGCTCAAAACTAAGTAAACCCATTTGTCATTATCAGAATGCAGCAATATAGGGAAAAGTAAACAGCAAATCAACAGCTATCACATATATGTGAGGTTGTATAGGTACTTTCCTGGCTTTACTAAGTGCTCTAGGTAATCCTTTCCATGTTACAGAATAAAACTGGAAAACATAGCACTGTCCAGAATATGCTAAAAATTACAAGATAACAATTTCCGCTTCGTGCAAATCTGCAAACGGGATACCCAACAATAACTACATGTAAAAGACCACAAGGAGAAACAATTAAACAACCCTGGATGAAGAAACTTGACAAGCATAAACTGAGCCCAAAACTTCTACTTTTGTTCAATATCCTAGATATGAGGTTGCATTTCCTTTTTGCCAGCTGAGGAGTGAGGAGTATCTTTTTCCTCTTGTTGAATAAATAACAAAAGAGATAGAAATGGCCGCATCTAGCCTATCCATAAAAAAGGCAAACTACTGCAGTCCAAAACAGAGGATTTCTAAATAATTTGATGAACTTGCACTTCAAGGCAAGGACCTAAATCGAAGACAAAATGAGAGACAATTCAAGGCAAGAACCTAAATCGAAGACAAAATGAGAGACAAAGCTCAGCTGCAAATAAGTTTCAACTCAGGCTGTGAGAGTCATCTGTATATCATTATGGGCTCTATCCACATTGGAGTTTATCATTAAAAATAATGGATACTATTTCTTAGGATCTATACTCTTAGGCCTTACTATGATCAAACCAAGAATGAGAATCACTTACTGTGCAAGAGTTTAATGTTTATTTATATTTGTACAAAAATACTTTCTACCAATGCTCAAAATGTGCAAACTACATGTCGGTTTAATTCATTACCAAGTGACAAGATTTACTCAACTCATCTAATGACAGCAAATATCTTTCATGATTCACAAAATAAACCACCCTCAAGTATATCCTGTCACCCATCTACCATTTGGATCATTCTTATATAAATATTTCTCGAGCTGATCTAGAAAACATGAATATGCTTGGAAGGAAAAAATAAAAGAAGGAAATGAACTCCTCAAGAAAGAAAAAGAAAAGCAGCTCTTTTAAGTGATAGGGCATAGTAGATCACATCATTTTCATATGCTAAGCAGCCAGACTTGGCTTCTATTTTTAAGTGGGGCATCTGATGGCTTCAATGTACTAAAAAGGTGCACAAGAGCAAGATCGCGGCTCAATTTATCAACCCAGGACAAAATTAGCATCATGAACCACAATAACAAACACAGCGTACCAAGTCATGCCATTACACAGGAACAATCCACGAAGGCTGATCAAAAAGACTGATCTAACCAAGGATAAACCTTCTTATGCAAAAATTTGGAATAGGGTCAAAGAGAATAAAAACTACACCCGACCTCATAAACTTTCTGCAATTGTCTTGCAGGAGCACGTTTAATAGCATCTTGTTGTTGCCTAGATCCATGAGTACGCATCAAATATGAAGGTAAGAACAAATAACCGCCTTTGTCATACCTGCAATAACATAGCCAGTATGATACTAAATATGAGAGATGAGCACTTCTCAGGCACTAGCTCTCATCATCATCATTAATTCACATGCAAATAGCTTTACGGACTTAAATAATAAGACTTAATTGATCAGGTTTACACATTAACTTGAGATATATGTCATGCATAGAATGGAACAATACTTTTAGGTCAGAATTCAGTCATGCAAGGAACCTAAGGACCTGACAACCTAAGAATGCTCCAAAAAAAACATTTCCAATTTGATAAATCAATTCCATACCCTTTCCATTTTTTTGGTGGCACCAGCATCGGCACGTAAGGAATTATCATGTTTTTAACCTGCACAGAGAAGAACATTAGAAACTCCAAACACCGTAAAAAGCTCGAGGTCAACATATTTTCAGTTGAATTTGAGATCAAGATCTCACTAGGAAAGCATATTAACCGTCCATGAGAGCATAATAGAGACAATTCTCAAATGGTCTTAGTTCTGTTTTTTAGATATAGCAATAGGTATACAACTAATATGACCAAAGATCATGTCTTTCTATTTATACTGAATTAAAAAACTAAAACTGAAAGCCAAAAGAAAATTATGAATGACTACTCCTCAATAAGAGAATAACATTCCAAAGCCATATTGGTCCAAATGGTCTGTGTACCTTTCAAAGGTACCCCTTAAGCACAGTAATGCAAGAACTCAGAGAGAAGAGATGAACCATCAGAACGAATAGCCATCATATTGGTTATAGATAAAAACATTTTAAATTGTTCTAAAACTACTAGGTAAGTGTTATACTGTTAAACAAGGTTTAACTTGATTTATAGATACATCAGATGCATGAACTGAGTCTTTATTCATCTGATCTCTTTTCAACCTTAAAAGAGATAAGATCATATGAGATGAATGTCCCAAGGGTCACATGAATAATATATCTAACATTTGTAGCATCCCACAACGCTGTATTTTCCCTAAGATAATTGYCTTAGATGGCAATAATTAAGACCCTTACTCCCAAACCCTTCTATATTTTAACGGAAGACATCTACTACAATGTGAAACATTTTGTTGACAATTTGATTTGGACAGAATAATAAATTTCTCAAGTCCTTCCAGAACCAATTAATAACAAAAATGCCAGATGAATTATATCTTCCATTTTCAAGAGAATAATACATTAATGTAAACTTTAACTCTTATGATGAAATATCTGACTGGCAAAAACTAAGCAGAATTGACTCACAGTTCTATCAAGTCCAGAAGTGATCACTGGGTCACATTCTATTACTCCATACCTCTTTACGGGGTTCAACCTACAAAGACAAAAAGAAAATGAATATTCTGTAATCCTTAACAAAATAGAGCTGAAAAAGTACGTTGGAGAATATTCTCAGAGCAACTACAAGGCACAACATTTTGTTTTACTCGAGGATCATAAAATGCTTTTCAAAACATCGTATTAGTTGGCCACTTCTGAGTGCAACATGCTTATGATTATGACAGAAAATAAATGCACAAGATTCAGATTAGAGGTTTTCTACTGATCCATTTTCAAAACAAGCATATTGCAGATAACTTAGAGGAACAGGGTAAAAATTTCTTAAATAGGGATTATGATGGAAAGAAACAGGATCTCACCCTGGTTCATTTGTTGCTATTTTGAAATAATGCCTAAATGCTGGTCTGAAATCTGGTGGACTGTCAGTTGACTGACTAACTGGATGTTGTACATAAGCTGTTTCAGTTAATAACTCTATTAGACGACATCCCAACTGCAAAATATTAATGAAAGAAACATGATTAACACTAATCAGATAATAATAATGATGTAAAGACTATCCAGAAGACAAAAGAAATCAAGGTTAATAAACCTTAGCCTGTGTATCTCGACCCCAGGACTTAAACTTTTCATTTTTCACCAGCTTACGAACCTCAGCAACTTTATTCCTTTTAATCAAACTCTTAACACGTTTTGTTAGTATCACTGTCTCGTTATTCAAATCTTCTTGGCTTTCGGCCACAGCTGCTTTCCTTTGAAACTTCTTAGTTTTTTCCAGAAAACTGTGAATCCTAACCTGATAAACATTAGCAATGCTGAGATTTATCATATTTTCGTACAAATGGCATATGAGATGAGAAAAAGTAAAACTGGAAGCAGGGTTAACTGTATATCTGAAATTATTCCAATGATTATAGTACAGAATAATATGAAATGGCCTACCACATAACTATGCTGGTGGGAACTGTAGCTTAGCAATTAATGCAGTCAGAATACATTATATTAGGTTCCAAAGTAAATGCAGTTGAGACTAAATATTTGCAGGTAGCCTTTTTTAACCCCTGCAATTTCAGCAACCTATGATGAATCCAACTAACCCAAAACGAAACAAATAATCTTGAACCAATTTAGAATCATGATGAATAAGTCAAAATATTTTACTTGACTACTTGTTCTCTCTAAGCAATTCAGATCATGGCAAAATAATGTACATGAGATTAATATGATCTAAATTGAAGTGGTAAATTACATAATAAATTATAGAAAAACTGAACATAAATATGCAAAGGACTGATAATCTACATAATCATTTCAAACATGAGGAAAACAATCCAAACTTAAATACGAACGAAAAATATCTCATGGTGGGAAGCCACTTGGGAAAGACAATGTAATAAGTCCAATCACTGAATATGAGATTTTGGCATAACCAAGGAAATAAAAAATGCATCTGAGTATGCTAAGAAGAGAAAGTAGTTTGGGTGAACAGTTCCAGTAATATGATCTATTTATCTCCAGACCATCAGTTACTCATGAAAAATTCATTTTTTTGCCATCTTCAAGCAGATGCAAGATAGCCTTACTATCACATATTTACAAAAGATGGATATTCTAGTTCTCAAACAAAAAGGACCGCACTTGATCTTCCTACATACCCATAAAAAACCTACTAGAATGACCTAGTTCTGGAACAAAAAGTTGATCTGAAAGTTAGTGAACTGAAAATTATTTTAAGGCATCAAGAATTGGATCAATATAAAGAAACCTGTATGGTCATAATTTAGTTCTAAGCTCAACATTCTAGTATGTGTTCATCACTTGGCATTTGATTTTTGGAGTACCACAAATAGTTTCGGTTCATTAACAACCAGTCTAATTGTGCACATGTCAGATACAAATAATTTCATTGGCAACAAATGTTCAGCCTTATTGAAAGTACAAACAGAATCCTGTACTAGATTGAAAATTTTAAGTTATTGAGTTTACTAATTTTTCCAGAAACTAACGGCCTTGCACAGCCATATCTTATATTTGCTTACACCACTCTTTTCCAAGGAACAGAAAATTGTGCGTTTTTCTTCTCTTCATTAAATGCACTCATAAAAATCCATAATCAGAATCTAGCATTAGCAACAACAATGGCTTTTCATTTCCGTTGCTTCCATTTAACATTAATATAAAGCAGCTATAAATACTAAGATAACCATTTTAGTTCATAACAGCCATTAAATTTTCAATTACCAAATTATACAAGAATTAGAACCAAACTTAAATCCCATACTCACCTCATGTTCAACTGCTACCCCAATCTGGACTGCAGCTTCAACAACACGCACACACCTATCATCTTTGTTCCCCATCATCAATAATCCCATAAACTTATGCATCACAATAACTGCCATTTTATCAGCTGGCAAGGAATCAATGTGAGGTGAAAAAGCCGCCTTCTTTTTCTTGGTTTTTTCGGACTTTTGCTCTTTCTCTATAGCGTTTCTCAATGGCTCAAACCAACCTAGAAACAGTTTCTTAATATAAGGTAAATTTGGCGCCAATTTCTTTTCACACATTTCCCTCTCCAACTCCCTATACTCTTCCACAGTCTTCTCCCACGCCTCAGTCTCGGCCTCTATTTGCCTTCTCCTCAATAAGTAATACTTTCGCCTCTCAATTTCTTGAAACTCTATCTTGACCTCTTGTCTGAGCCTTGCCTTATAATAAAAATTCTTCATAAAAAGGGCAGAAATCCAAGGAGGGTCTTGTATGAAAACTCTTTTACTTGACTCTTGCGGTAAAACCTGAGAAACTCCATTTGGAATAATCTGCAAATTCGTTAATTCTTGAAGGTTTTCTGTATAATTATCATCTGTGGAGTCAGATAAAGGGTGCAAATGAAGTGGAATTGGGGTGTAAAGTGAAGGCAGTTTAAAGGCATGAGGAAAAGAAGAACAAGAAAGTGAAGGACTTTCTAAAAATTTAGGAAATTCAGGAGTTGAAATGAAAAAGTGGTTGAGATTTCTAAGGGATTTTGACTTGGGTTTTGGAGCTTTCGGTCCCAATGAGCCCTTCACCTGAGCTCTGGGGCTCGGGAAGAAGTAAGCGGTGGAAGCCAGAGCTACTGGACTCTGAAAGCACAGAAGAAGAAGATAAGAGAAGAAGAAGAAAGAAGAGAGCACATAAAGAAGTATAGACCTATCTTCAACCCTGGCAACGGCACATTCTCAAGATTTCCAAAGGCTTTGAAGATATTTTTGGAGGGTCTTTTTTGAACGTACGTATTCAGAATCTCTAAAATTATTATCCATTTCTCCATTTCTGTTTTTTCCATGAACAGCTCCAACAACTGACAATGATTGAGATTTTTTACTGGTAATAATATGACCAAATGATTTTTCGATTTATCCCTAGTTACAATAATAAAATTCTTATTTTTTTAAGAATTATTTTTATTTCTTGAGACTGACAAAATGAATGAAGCATCCTTGTCATTGTCAAATTGATTATTATATATCTTATTTTTTTATTTTTTTAGAATTTATTTGGTGATTGGTTCGCACTCTTGTTCCAAAATAATAGGCTTTCCTTATTCACATAATCACAACCCCAACTTAGCCCAAAGTTAGATAAAAGTTCAAAGAACTGGGCTTTTGGATTGGCTAAGATCCAGTCCAATCAAACTAAAGTCTGTCTGATGGCCCATTTATTCCCAGTTCTTTGATTCCAATAAATAAATAAACTTTTGAATTTTGATTTTCTTTTTTCCTTCTTTTTCTTGAGCTCAGAAGCATTATGACCCAAGGCAGCTGATACTTTAGGCTTGTTTCCACTAGTATTAGAGGATCCTAATTAATATTCAACAACTTGTTCTATCATATATATTTCCAGCAGAAACGTGCGAATTACAAAGTATAATTTTCAGGACATAACAACCCCACTGCATTTCAAATCTCAAATGAGATGAATTCGAGTTCAATTCGAATTATATTTAGCATAGGCTGATCGGTGGAAGAAGGTCGGACCAAGACTCTTCCAATACGATATTATAAATAGATGATCAAACACGAAATATCATATTATTTTTTACAATTCACTTATCTATCGTTGTAAAATAATAAATCTAAAAATATAATATTTATTTCGTCTCGATTATAAATTTGATCAATTTTATTGAGACGAGAGATTATTTATATCCCTCGTTAGGCCATAAAGCTTTTTGAAGTTCAGCTCTTGATTATAAAGTATATGTTCATACCTATAATCCCTTTAATAGTTCCACCAGCCATTAGTATCTGGTCCTAAAAACTAAAATTTAAAATGAAAAGATGATTTCATAGGATTCATCAGATCAGACAGTGGAGTTTTGCTGCAATTCCTTTCATTCATTGAACACTTCTTTGTTTCACATCATGGCACACCCTTTGAATTATCACCCAATAAAATGTCCCCGAAAAACATCGCTTCCGGCTATAGTCGAACGTTTGTCTGGACATCATGCATTCAATCAAGAAGTACCCTATTGAAAAGGATACTAGATCAAATTGGAAATTCAATAGAGATCTATTATATCGTTTAATACTTTTTCGGACAAGTTAAGAATGAAATTACTATTTCTTTTCAAATAGTCTTAATAGTATTGTATTAAAAATTTTTTAACTCGTTAAAAAAAAATGAATTCCTCTCTTTCCGTACAATTTACGAAACCGATGGAAGATTTTAGGAAGATTTTAGGTTTGCTTGCTAAGTTCATCACAAACTACAATCTTAGTAACAAACGGAAAGAGCTGGCGTCAACCAGATTGCTACACCGAAAGAGTTACAAACTCATGAAATGACATCAGAATGCATCACTTCACCACTTAAGCCGACATATCTACCAGAATAGAAAGTTGCCATATCGTCAAAACATCATCAAGAAAACCTCCTAATTGAGCRTGCTTGTAATAACCTAGATTATCTTAACCTTAACAACTCATCATCCACTATAAGTACATGCACTAATCCCACAAGTAAAGACAAGACATTCAATTAGGCCTATGACATGTAAACCACCACATATGATCATAGGATTTGTTTAACAATGTCTGCATGTTCCTCTAGCAAATTCACATGTGTTCATAGTCGATTCGTTGATTTTGAAGTCAAAGATCTAAGGCGCCAAACGAAACGTTTCTCGTCCTTCAACGGCAGTTAGGCATAGATATTAAGAAATTTTGTTCAGTTCTTGATCTAGTTTGCTGCATCTCTGTAGTTTTCATCATTTAAAAACCATAGGGTTATCTGCATTAGTTGCAGTACTCTTCATCTCAAGCTTTTTCTTTCTATTTTGAGCTCCAAAAATGGGTTCTTGCAAGTTTTCCAAGTTTGATTTTCTGTTCTTGATTAGTGTTTTCTACATGGTAGCTGGAGAAAACAAGACTGAGATTGTAAAGGATCAAGATGCTCTTCTTGCTTTCAAAGCTGGAATTGTTGCCGATCCCAAGCATGCTCTAGAAACCTGGAATGCTTCTGGTGTTCATGTATGCAACTGGTTGGGGGTTCAGTGTAACAAAAGATGGGATAGAGTTACACAGCTTGACCTGAGTCATTATTCTCTTCAAGGGACTATTTCACCAGCTCTTTCCAATCTTTCTTTCTTGAAAATTCTTGATTTGTCTCGGAATTCTTTTAAGGGCTACATTCCTTCAGACCTCGGTTCCTTGTCAAGTCTGAAACAGCTTAGCTTGTCATCAAATCTTCTTCAAGGTAACATTCCTACACAGTTGGGCTTTCTTGGGGAATTAGAATATCTTGATCTGGGGAGTAACCACCTCACTGGTGAAATCCCAATGCCACTTCTGTGCAATGGCTCTTCTTCAATGTTGAAGTATATAGACCTTTCAAATAATTCTCTTAGTGGAGAAATCCCATTGAAGAATGAATGCGAACTTGGGCAGCTAAAGTTTCTTCTGCTTTGGTCGAACCAGCTCGTGGGGGAGATTCCTCCTGCCCTTTCAAACTCTTCAAAACTTGAATGGCTTGACCTGGAATCAAATTCATTAGGGGGGGAGTTACCTTCAGAGATTGTAAATAAAATGCCACAGTTACAGTTCCTTTATTTGTCCTATAACAACTTCAGAAGTCACAGTGGTAACACTGACCTCAAACCTTTTTTAGCTTCTTTAGCTAATTCTTCTAATTTGCAGGAACTTGAATTAGCAGGAAATCATTTAGGAGGAGAGTTACCTTCTATTATTGGTGATCTCTCCACGAATCTTGTACAGATTCATCTTGATGATAATCGTATATATGGTCCAATTCCTCCACAAATTTCGAATCTTGTCAATCTCACTCTCCTGAACTTGTCTAGTAATCTCCTTAATGGATCCATACCAGTTGAGCTTTGCCAATTGGAGAAGCTAGAGAGGTTATATTTGTCAAATAATTCACTCTCTGGTAATATTCCAGCTGCATTTGGCAAAGTTTTCCATCTAGGCCTTATTGACCTGTCAAAAAACAAGCTGTCCGGTACAATCCCAGATTCTTTTGCAAATCTTTCACAGCTTAGAAGGCTTTTTCTGTATGGTAATCATCTCTCAGGAAGAATACCACCAAGTCTAGGGAAATGCACTAATCTGGAAATTCTTGACCTGTCTCACAACAGGATATCAGGAAAAATCCCAAGTGAAGTTGCTGCATTGAATAGCTTAAAGCTGTACTTGAATTTGTCTAGCAATCACTTGCATGGGCAGATACCACTGGAGCTCAGCAAAATGGACATGGTGCTAGCAATTGATTTATCATCGAATAATCTCTCAGGCTCAATCCCTGCTCAACTTGGAAGCTGCATAGCATTGGAACACCTCAATCTATCAAATAATATGCTGAAAGGAAATCTGCCTATAACAATTGGGCATTTGACTTACATTAAAGAACTTGATGTCTCRTTTAACCAGTTAACTGGAGAGATACCACAATCTCTGCAGACATCATCAACTCTAAAGCAGCTAAATTTATCCTACAATTGCTTCACCGGGAATGTAACAAATGAAGGAGCATTTTCTTCCCTAACCATTAACTCTTTCCTGGGCAATCCAGGTCTCTGCGGTTCAGTAAGAGGTATGTCAAATTGCCATAGGAAACAGACTCACCATTTCATTGTGGCATTGCTCCTTTCATTAGTTATAACTGCTGTATTCTTCATAGTCGGATATCCTCTAGCACTGAGGTCCAAGTTCAAGAAACAGTTGGTTTTCGATGTAAATGATAAGGAGAAGGAAGAGGAGGTACCAAATAAAGAGACGAAGTACCCCAAGATTTCATATCGGCAGCTCATCGAAGCTACAGGAGGATTCAGTGGTTCAAGCCTCGTTGGTTCTGGTCGATTTGGTCATGTCTACAAAGGAGTTCTTCAAGATAACACATGGATAGCTGTGAAGGTAATTAGTTCAAAAGCAGGTGGAGAGATTTCAAGGAGCTTCAAGAGGGAATGCCAAGTGCTGAAAAGAACAAGGCATAGAAATTTGATAAGAATCATAACAATTTGCAGCAAGCCAAATTTTAAGGCTATTGTTCTTCCATTCATGCCGAACGGAAGCCTGGAAAGCCATCTTTATCCGAGACATGGACTGAAACATGGATTGGATTTAATTCAGTTAGTGAGCATCTGCAGTGATGTAGCAGAAGCACTCGCATATCTCCATCATCATTCTCCGATTAAAGTTGTTCATTGCGACCTTAAACCAAGCAATATTCTCCTTGACCATGACATGACAGCTTTGGTGACTGATTTTGGCATTTCAAGATTAATAAAAGGTGCTGATGAGGATAATTTCATCAATGATTCAGTCTCCTTTAGCTCTACAGATGGTTTACTTTGCGGTTCAGTTGGCTACATCGCTCCTGGTACATAGTTTCCTCCTTATTCTTTACCAATATATATAACTATTTCTTAGTTTGAGCATGCAAAACATATCTCTTATTGGCTCTGTTATTGCACCAAAATGCAGAGTATGGAATGGGAAAGAGAGCTTCAACACAAGGAGATGTATACAGTTTTGGGGTTCTTTTACTAGAGATGATTACAGGGAAACGTCCTACAGATGTTCTATTTGAAGAAGGTTCGAGCTTGCATGAATGGGTGAAAAGTTTCTACCCGTACAAGCTTGAACCCATTGTTGAAGAAGCAATTCTGAGGCGTGCACCCATTTCTCCCAGTACTTACGATAGTAAAAGATGGCGTGATGTGATCGTGGAGTTGATTGAACTGGGATTAATTTGCACTCAGTACAATCCTTCAACTAGACCACCTATGCTGGATATAGTGCATGAGATAAGTCGGTTAAAAGATTATATTTCTTCCTCTTCATCCTTCCTCATAGAAGAATGTCCAACTAAACTCAGCACAGTTTCATCATGAAGTGATAGCAGTGAACAGCGAAGAAAAAGTCCAGATTTTTGTGTTTGTCTGTTCTTTTTTGGTCATGCATTTCATCAGCAATTTTCTCTATTAAAATTTTGTCCCTTCCCTATAGCAAAAACTTTGAGATTGAGAAAAGAGAAGTAGTTGTCTCCATGAAAGAAAATAAAAAGAATTCTTTTGATTCTCAGTAGTGTCTTCTTTCACTGCAAATCTGCAGTCATACTTGTGCAGGAGTTGCCCATCTCACCGGAACTCATCAAAGAAAAGCAAATTTGCGCTGGTCCATAATGCCTCAAGTCCTAATGCAAGACATTGAATAGGGAAAGGAACATCAGGGGAGTCAGATTTCAAGTGTTGTCCTTGTGGGATGCTCTGGATTGGATCTTAGTATTCTGCGACTGTTGAAATTACTAGGACCTGCCTCCCTGTGATATAAGGCATGCAACCAACCAAATGGAGTCTATTGGTTGAACTTCTATACCATTAACTAGTACCTCAGGTTGAGACCTGAGAACCTGACAAACACCTAAGAGACAAATTACCTTAATTATGCTTCAAGGGTAGCCCACAAAATCATGCTTTGCAGAGTCGAAATGCACTTATCTATAGGCTTCTTTCTACCAACCGTGCTTTAATCTATAAATGCACTTATCTATAGGCTTCTTTCTACCAACCGTGCTTTAATCTATAATCTTTAGCATTATAGGTAGCTAGTGGAAGGTCAGGACTACCCAACTCACTAACTATCAATACAAGTGATGGGAAATGCAAAGAAGACACTTTTATGATTGTGCAACCAAGATTTTTGGCTTTAGATAGTCCAGAACAAGCACTTCCTTCTCAAATCGTCCTCATCTCTTTGTGCAGATTTTACCTTCAAACTGTCCTTTCTCGACAAGTATAAGAAGGTTCAACTCTCCAATCTTATTAATTCTCATTGATGGAATACTCGTACTGTTTCTTTAACTATATAAAATTACCTATCAACGAAATAAAAAAATTTCTTAATATCTACATACATCTCGAACATTATATTCTTTACATGTCACAAAAAGAGCAACTCAAAAACTTGATGGAACATGTTCTTCCTGACTCTCCTATTCAGGAAAGGTTGTTTAGTACTATGCATAAAAGTAGGGGAAGAATTTGAAATCCTACACACAAAGTATTCAGGAAGAATTTGAAAAAAAAACTGATAACACAATATGGGATTGCTTTATCCCTCGATATTACTTCTTTATAAAGAATTTCTAGGATTTTCTTATTGATGTATGGACTTTGAGTGAGAGAAAGGAAAAAAAAAAAAAAGAAAAAGGTCTAATAATTTACAAAATGATATAATTATTTACAAAATTACTATTTTCTTATTGGTTTACACAAAACTACCACCATAATGTAAAACCTCAGTGTCAAAGGACATGTCAAATCTTTATCATGGAAAGAGGAAAGGAGATAGAGAAAATGGTGTAAAAGTTAAAATCTTGACAAAAGAAAAAGCATACCATGGGGTGAGAGAGGCTCGAACTCTCGACCTCAGGATTACTCCATCAAGCTATGAGACCTACGCGCTAGCCAACTGCGCCACCACCCCGTTGCTCCAAGTGTCAGACAGTTCATTACAAAATTCAGATATAAGAATGAGCTAAATTAAAACTCCATCAATTAAATGTAGTATTTAAACAAAATATGACAGTTTTTAGATAAGGATGGATCATTTTTGTCTGAATACTATATATATATATATATATATTTATTAGGGTGTGAATTTAGGTTGAGTTTAATCTATCTCAATAATATATTGTCTTTTATTTTCTTGTACTTTCTTAATCGAAAAAAAGAGACGTTAATAATCCACCTTTAAGTTTCGACTCACAAGATCTAGTAAGAAAGCCATAAATACATTCCAAGCAGGTTTTCGGCATTCATTCTTGAGGTCTCCCTTTCTCTTTTCTTCTGTTCTCTTCTCTTCTTTTCTTTTCTCTCCTATATCACTATGTTGAGGCTGAGACTTCCCAGAAATCCTAGTCCTTAATAGCTACTTACACATTCAAACATGAAGATACGGATGCAGCTATATACAAACTGATATATCCACTATACAAGAGCCAATGCATGCATAAGGCATGGTTATCAAACATTTGGTTAGAACCTTCAACCCAAACCTGCATTTTGAACTACAATAACCACAAATGCAAGTTACATGTATAAACACATGTATATTAAACTGTTTACTCAGAAGTCGTGAAAGCTTGCAGCTCTTAACTTTGCATTCAAATAAAAGAATGATGTAGAGACTAATATACAGAACAATGGGGACAGCGGACAAAACAAACTCTTCTTCTACTACTATGTTAAAATACAAGTGTGCAGGCTATACATGATATATACACCATCAAGCAGTTACCAGGAAAAAAGGAATACACGACAGTGTAGTTGAGATCAAATCACATTGCAGTAATCTCTTCACATCCAAAATCCTTGAGGAAAATACTCCATCACAAGAGTAAGATCATAAGAGGTTTGACAAGTGGAAGCATCTTAGTAATGGACACACCACTCTTGCTTTTCTCCAGGTCAGGGAAATTGCAGGATCACAGCCAAAAGTGCAGCATTTCCTGTTGATAATATAAATGCATAACGAAATTTTAGTGTTTGAACCTGTGAAGAAACGAAAGGTAGGAGATCCAAGATGCYCTTCATTGAAATTGGAAATCCTAATATCAAGTGGACCACAATAGAAATGAAAGTTAAAGTATGTCAATGCTTGTTCCTAGAAACTTTCACTTCCAACAAATAATGAAAAACAAGTTAAATGATAATACCTCTTTGAGAGTGACAAAAGCTAGCTCCTCCCTTGGAGATGGCTTCTTATGTCTCAAGCTTCTGATTTCATACTGTATTGAACTCAATTGCTCTCTTATCTCATTCAACAATTTCAGTTCTTCCTGTCTGCCAGGAGAATCTTGTCTGACAGCTTGTCTCTCAACCTCAATTATTTCTGAAATCTTGTTGAGCTGGTGCAGCCTCTTTGCACTTTCAGAAACATTTCCTGTAGTATGAACAATTGCCATGTTGCATTCAACTGCAGCAGCAGCTTCACTTTGTCTGCTTAAATTGCTCTCGCTGTGGGAATATCTTAGCATTCTCTTTAGCCAATCAGTATCATCTTTAGCAGATGACCTAACAATCTCGTCAGAAACAGAATCTGGCTTTTGAAGCTTATCTTCACCTTGCAATATCATCTTCTCTTGATTCCTCTTTTCCAATTGAGAAGCATCATAGTTCTGATCAGTTTGAGGAACTTCAAAGACATCAAGTACCCCAGAGCAAGAAGCACATTCAGTTGTTCTTTCAGCATCCACCCTTTTTCCAGGATGCTTAAGTTGATCCATTTCATTTAGAGTAGCTCCTTTTGTTAGATCATATAAACTGCCAGAGCGTTGTGACATTGGTGAAGGAGACCTAGTTGAACTTTGCAAATTTGCATAGCTGACTCCTGCTATCTCCTTTACACGTCCTTCTAACTTTCTTATTTCCTCCCAATATGAATTGATATCTCCTACAGCCGAACTATCAGTCTTCTTCCCCGAATCAGAGTTCGAGTCACTACAATACTGACCTGTACAGTCTTCAACATCCTTCAGGAATAGATCTCTATCTGGACTTATAGATCTATCTTTCTCACCTTTCTTTGGGAGTGGGCATTTAGGAGGCAATAGCATGGGTGCAGAATTCCTTCTTGCTAAGCTTGGGTACTGAACTTCACTTGCTTTACTTTCACTTCTTTGCAAGAGATTTTCAGGCAATTTAATTTCACCATTCCCTGGATCAACACAGCCCATGCTTATTAGCTTGTGCCTATAAGCCTGAACTTGGTAATCTAAAGAAGCCAATTCCATCTCTTTTTGATACATAATGTCTTCAAAAATTGCCAATGATTCCTCTGCATGACACATCTTTTCCTCGACCATTCTTTTATATTGCTGGGCTTCCATTTGGACTGCCGCTTTTTCTCCTTGCAGACGTAATATCATAGATAATGCTTCACTAGCTGCACTAGAAGAGGCTTCTCTCTCTGCGTCCAACTCATTGTAAAGTTTCTGCAGTAACCGCTGTTGAGCACAAAGGGTTTCTTTCAAAGAATCTATGTCGACTTGGGATTTCCCATTGGCACTTTCTGCCATGGGATTTCCTTAATTGGGTGCTGGAGGGTACCTGAGTTATTTCCAAACATCGAGAGCGAACAACTTAGCACAAAAATGAAATTATGAGCCCCATCAACCAGATCAAAGATATAAACAATTTAGTTTAACATTTCAAAGAAGAAAGGGAAATTTTTGAAATTTCAGGTAGACTTTTCCTGTAGAAATAAAAAGGGGAAAAATGAAAAAAGCATCCACGTCCAATTGAATAAACAGAGGATCTCAAATTGGAGGAAACGATCATACAAACATTCTAGTGCAACAAACAAGAAAAAGACAAAACGTTCAGCAGCCATAAGTAATCAAGATTTTGACTCTTTCCTCAATCATATGAACTGGAAAGATCAAGCACAATCAAAAAGAAAAAAGGGGAAAATACATAAAATTACCTGTGTAGGATGCAAGTTTGAAATTAATCCTGAGAACAGAAGAAGCTCTGGGATGTTCGGCAACAACAGCAACAACAACWATCAATTATTAATCCCCTTCAAAGTTGAAACAACTCTCCCTTCGCAAACAAGAAAAGGCCATTACTGACCCCCAAAAAAAAAAAAAAACACAAAGAAAACCTAAGAAATGATCACCCAATTCTAAAAGCTAAAACCCGGATTAGATTAAAGGAGCATATTTCAAATTTGAACGGAAGAACAGAAACGAAAGTGGCGGAAACCCAAAATCCCGGTTGAAAAAAGAGGAAGAAACTCACAAAAAGCAAATGAAATGCAGAAAAAATGCTAGTGGAACTTGGATTGAATTTAAGAGAACAAAAGATCCTGATGTTCTGACAGCCTTCAAGCTTGAAGAGAGATCAGAATCATCAAGATCATATCTTGATAACGGTATCTTTGTTTGTCTTTTACAAACGGGAAACCAATTTGTCCCAATTCCAGGTTGTTCAACAGTAATGTAAAGGCTTTCTTGCTATATGTAAGTCACCCTTCTTTTAGGTACATATTTTTTTAAACCACCAATTTCCCCCATATCTCTAAGTAGCCATGGAAAAGGAGTAGTAGAAGCAAGAAGGTCTAAATTTGTACTCGCATTCGGAGAAACTTCCTTATGATAGTGATGCTAAGCTAAGTATGAACGCTTCCTCGATAATTCTGTTATAATGGCGTACTCTAATAAAGTGATCAAACATGATAAATAATTAATAAAAAATAAGATAATTTATCGAATGATAATATTAAGTATTTTTTTGTTGAAAGAGTTGATATTAAGTTATTGATACTTTAATTTATAATTTAGTATGTTATTTATTGATAATTTATAAACTGTATAACTTATATATCGATCTAAGTATGAAATTTGTGAATAAATCTTTTATATTCATTGAATGATCGAGCGCAATGAATAATTAATAAAGAAGATAAATAATTTATTGAGAATAATATCGAAAAAAATTAATATTACATCATTTGTGCTCTAATTTATAATCAAATTTATTATTTTTTAATAATTTACAAATGATCTGGCTTGATTTTTTGATACTTTAAATGTCTAAGAAAATGATAGCATCTTACTTAATATTCTACATATGGTTTAGTGATAAATATATGTAATAAACCAAACTTCATTTGACATTCAAAAGATAATTTATTTTATTTACTTTATTTTTAGAAAATCATGTGGAATATTAATTTTTTTCTTAAGTGCATTAAACAAAATTGGGGTTCATTTATCTACATTAATGTAGAGAATTAATTTCATTTTACCAATAGATAAAAATAAAGAATAAAATTTTCAAAAAATTTGTCTTATTTCGTTGATATCTAAATAAAATTATTTGATAATACATTCTACTCGTTAAACACACCATTTATCATATCAAAATTYTGCTTTATAGTAACGATATGACTAATTTATAGCGATGTTATTGTCTCATAATAATAATCAAAATAATAATATTTTTTGTGTACCTAAGTTGAATTAATCATCATTTCACGTAGGGTCTCTTYTTTTATTTTCTTTTTTAAATTATGAAAAAAAAAAAAAAGCATCACACGCGGGGTCTCATAGGAAAATAAAATTCCAATATAAAATGTAAATTAAGATCTTTTAAAAAGCCATTTTCCGCCTTTCCAGCGGATCCGGTCATAAACGGGCGTGGCCGGTGGGTCCAGCATTTTGCCGCCCAATCTCACTTGAATGTCGACCGCGTTGCGTTCGAGAATCCACAGGCAGCGAAATGTTGACTTGGAAAAACGTATACATAGCAAATCTAAATGCTTTTGAAATTAAGGGTGAGGTCGCTCACTGTTGCACTAATTAATTGACTCAATCGGATGAATCTGTTAAATCTTACTCGATCTTACAATAAAAATTGATATAATTATAAGATAATATTTAATCAGTAACATGATCTATCATTAATTTTATCTTTTAATGACAGAAACACATGGGAACCCACCTGATCGAGCCAAATAATTAATGCAACTTTGATCGGCATGGCACTTCCTAAGAGATTTACAAATCCTCCCTATTATACTAGTAATAACATGACGTGTATACTTATTCAGTTTTTCCTCCTCTCTTCTATTAACTCTTCCTCCTATAATACATAAACACATATTGTATTACTATTAGTTTAAAGAGAGAGGATATTAAATGATGTATTAGAATATTCGAATTTGCCTTAAATGGTTACAAGGACAATTATCATGGGTGAAATTAATATAAGTACTAGTGAGGGTAATTCAAAAGCATTATAGGTAATTAGTTTGTTCAAAGTTGAAAAGTACAATTCTTGAGTCCTATAAGGCAACTACATAAGCACCCCACTCAAAAGGAAGGAAAACAATAAAAAGCAAAAGAAAATAATATAAAAGAAGGTAGTATGAAGACTACCCACAAAAAGAGAGAGAAACATAACAGCAAGAAGATAAATTCTTTAGGTTGAAAGTTTATACTAGGTGAAGTTTAAGTTGTACCTTTTAGAAGGAAATATACATGTTTTAATAAATGAAGGCCATTGCCAGACCTACTTAAGATTCCCCAGGACAAGATGCCCAGGAGTTGGGCCATGAAAGAAATGACAAAGCAGAAGCTAGACGAGATATTAGACTCCTGTAAATCAATCATCATTATCTAGAAAATAGGAAGCATGCTCATTACAAATGGACCAGGGCAAACCAGTTAACAAATGAATGAGAAAGGATGTTTCAAAATTGATCCAGCAAAGAAAAGGGGAAACCAGAAACATAGAAGCTAGTTAAAGAAATGGTTCAAGCAATCAAAATCCAAGTTGATCCTGCTTTTTGTGAAATCCAAACGCGGAAAATAATTTTCTGAGCAAGAAAAATGAATCTGGTACCGAAAAGTTTCTATTGTCAGTCGCATGGTAAACCTGCTGTTTATGAAAGATGGTACTGACTAGCAGAATTTCAAGAGCTCCAAATGCCAGAAATGAAGAGTAATCTGTCAACTCAAATCATAAATACGTAGAGAGTTTTTTACAAGAAGCTTGATTCTCTTTTTTTGGTGCACGAGTAGGCACCAAATTTACACATTTTGCACGATTAACAGGTAGGAAGGATTGTTAAAGAAGGAAAACCCAGGCATCATGGAGAAATCCATCCAGAGGAAGTAGTTCGATGGTTTTGCAATAAATGCTAGAAAAAATTAATCAGTTTAAATAATCATAACGCGGTGTTTGGTCATGCTTCAGCTTCAAAGGGAAAACCTCACTTTCATTAAAACACTACAAATTCTAGGGACCACATGTTTTTGGTGTAGTTTCATAGTCATTTATTCTAACCAAAGAAAATAACAAAATTAGATCTGACCTAACATTATATTCAGCACTGCATCTATTATTCAATCTACTGGAACTTCAACTTCCATCCTTATGCCAGAATTGCCAAGAATCTGCAATAAATATGACAGATATTAGAAAACGAGAAGATCGATGAGACTTTTGGAAATAGAATTCCAATTTTAACAATTCTATAAATCAAAATCACCTGATATAATATACTAATCTCATCTACACTGCATATGACACGAAAGAAGGTCTCATATGATGCCAAATTGATGGCCAATAGTAATCATGACATAATATCGAGGACATAAAGTTAACTAAATACTCGAGAACTCGATGCTTGAAAATCTAATGCATAGCATTTGAAATTTTACTCTAAGGCTCCTTGCCAGCATGTTCGATTTTATAATTACCAGCTATTGCCTGGAGAAGTGAAATTGTAGAGCTATATAAGTTCACTGTTGACATTTTGTTAAAAATATGAAGACCTTCAAGAACATTTAAACCCATACTGTTTGGGGTGGAATGTTGCCTTTATGAGGCCAGTAAAAAGGAGATAAGGGAAAATATTTATCCTCCTAGTTGTCATCTCATAAGACCTGGACTTATTTCTAAGGACACAACAAGAAAATAAAGCAAAACTAATAAAATCTATAATTTTACATATATTATCTGTGATGRCACTATGTACTTCTTCACATAACACATATTGGCTAAGATGGCGGATAAACGGGTCCAAAGCAAAAGTATCACCACTATCAGAAATGAGTAATAGAAAAGATGATCTAGGATAAACTGCATCGCATAGTTACTGAGACATTTGAGGGTGAAAAAGAGGGCCTCCAAATAAGAAAAATTCAAGATTGCATAACTAAGTATTTAAAAATATGGAGAGCTTAAACTAATGGGCCAACTGTTACATGTATTGTTAACCTGCACAAGTAATATGCTAAATACAAAACAATAAAAGAGAAATCATGCCTAGATAATCAGACATAAAAGATAAGGAAGAGCACAAGACTAAGGAACCACAAAGCTAGATCATGATCTAGAGTTGATGAGGCAGTAAGTGAGCATGACAAATAGAGGAAGAGGGAGACGCAGTTTAAAGCTAATATTTGATGCACAAGAACCTAATTTCAAATTGAAGCAATGTGACAAAGTTAAATAAAAACAAACATAATTACCTGCACGAAGTCAGATTGAACCAGCAAAGAATCCTTATCGTAGCCTGCTTCCTCAAGAACATCGGCAAGAACTTGCTGCAGGAACCAAATTACACAGTAAGGAAAAGCACAACCTAATCATCTCTCGTAGCATGAAAGGAAATAATGGCATAACTTTGTGTCTTCTAGTACAATTTTATCTTTTTCAAAGACTTTTCATGAATCAAAAAGATACAAACACAGCTAGAATACTAGTACAATAAGAAACCGACCTCTCTCTGCTGCTCAGATATAAATTGTCCAGTTAGGTCCCGTAAAATCTCCAACATATCATTAAAAGTAACCTTCCCGTTGCCATCCGAATCATAAACCTTAAAGATGACTTTCCAATCAAAAGGTACAACTTAGTGAATCAAGACAAGGGACATAAAATTGGAGAAGCTACAACAATTCAATGTGACAAAGACGTATAAATCAATATGTTACTCACATCCCACTTTTTGTTGCAAGCTTGCTCGAGAACTAAATGCAGACAGGAAGGCTACAAACTCCTTGAAGTTCAAACCATTCAGCATCCTTAAAAGTCTCTGAAGGGACAAAATCAATATGTATTCAAGCATAAGTATAACCTTTGCCTCTAACTTCATCATTGCAAATAGAATACAAGGAAGAGAGTGAAAGCATATTTTTTGCACTATTCATCAAATAAAAAGGGATAAAGGCTGTTGCAGAGAATGTACATGCAAACTGCTGTACCTGTGGACTATATTCCCTTTCARGGAAAGACGCACTTTCCAAAATATTCAAGCACACCATAATAATACCAAAATTTTGAAATTAGAGTTTCCCACATTAGGTAATATAAAAATTGCAGTCAATTTTGGGCAAAAGGAAACCCATTTTCCTTGCGCTTCCTAGATAGGTTCCTAATTTGTTGAAGTTTTAATGTATCAGAAGTTATTGTGTTTTAATCATATGAACAAGACTTAAATCTATTCACTGATTTCTGCTAATACGTTGCATCGTTTTATCATTAGTATTKCACGAGACAATAGAGAATACCCTCATCTCCAATAAAATGCGCACATTAGGCTACCTTCAAATGTAGCCATTGGAAGAACCAATTATATGCACCCTTAAACCGTGTAAGCAACCAGGTGTTTCTCATTCTCAACCTCAAATCTATAACCTCCCAAGTCAGGATAGCAACTAATTCATTCCAGCAATATAACACAGGAAAAGATAAATTTCTGCAGATGGATGTAAATAAATACATCTATTCAGACAATGTAGATAAAAAATTACAGAAAAGCATCAACCTGAGAAAGAGGATTAACAGCAAATTCGGGCACAGACATGAATTCATCGGCAGAAATGAAACCAATCCCATTTCGATCCAACTGGCAGAACCTCTGGTACAATGAAACAATCTCCTGCTGCGAGACTACCAAAATTAAACAACCAAAACAGAATTAGATTAAGAAAACGCTTGGACCCATGAAATATATCCACAAAAGAAAGAGCCCTGAGATTGACTTCAATGTAATACACAGGGATCACATGAGGTACATGTATTATTGCAGTGCTGCTGGACTTCTTCAATATCATATTGGGTGAGCATAGACGAAGAGTTGCCCATGTCGTTTAGGACTAGTGAGAATTCTTGAAGTTTGAGAAGAAAATAGGATGAACCTTGAATAGGAATTCAATAAGGGTTATGGGATCAATGAAGATTGAAAGCGAATTCAAATCAAGTTGCAGGAGTATTTAGTGATGGGCATTGGCGTTGGGTGGTTTTGGTTGCAACTGAGCAAGAAGGCAGCGACCTAACACTGTGTTTGCTTGCGTGAAAGACTTTTTAATGTAATTGTGGGACCCATGTTATTTATCCTATCCTCAACTTATTGATAAATTTTTTTGATTTTTTCAGACGATATAATTATGTTGGACATTAACATTATTCCTAAACTTGTTTTTTACTAATAAAAGACATGTCTTGCCCGATATTTTAGACTTGATACACACGATGCATTATCTATTTAATTTTTTTATATTTTTATTGTTGTAAGTTTTTTATAATTAATATCACAAATATATAAATGCTTAAATAACATTTATTCATTGTGTATACTATATAAAATTATAATTATATCTTTATATATAATTTCTTTTTAATAATTATCAAATTCTTTCTCTCTTTAGATTTATTTCCTCCTTAACTCCTATACTCTAATATCGAATTTTAAAATTAGAGCTGTAATTATTTTGTAAAATATTTTCGATTAAAAATTAATATTCATTTCTATTTATTAATCGGAGAGATTTAGTGAAAGTTTTATAAATCGAACTTTAAAATTTCAAATTAGAGTGTTCGAGATTGAGGGGAAAAAAAAGTCCAGAAAGAGAAATATTTTGATAGTTCAGAAGGAATTTTGTTTTACTTACAATGATATATGAATTTTATATATTGAAGCATAAATATTATTATTACACATAACAACTCCTAAATATATAGGTGAATTTGTAGTCCTTCAATCCATATTATTTGCTCGCAAGGAGTTACAATTAATAAACACAAAATTTTTATTGATGTAGATAGGCACGAAGTGTAAATGATATTAGTGTAATAAGAGGAAAAACTATATATACTTATTCATATCGAAAATTCAACTATAGTAGTATTACTCTCAAATCGTTTATAGAATGATCGTTTGTTTATATCTGTTGATTTTAGGCAACGTCAAATCATCTTAAAATACCCACTAAACATTCAATATCTGACATTCAATTCTTCTATGTTTTGATTAGTAGCCCGATGAGAAAATTTTGAGTTATAATATTTTAGAAACGTTAAACATATGAAATACTTTGAATTTAATTTGCTAAATTAATTCATTTGAGAAAAGTTACCTTAAAAGCACCGATTTCAATTAAAAGGGAGTTTTATAAATATTAAATTTATAAAATACTTTAAACTTAATTTGTAATTTTAAAAATTATTAAATTTATTAAATTAATTAATCAAAATTTAAGAACATCAAACATATAACATACATTGTTAAATTCAATCATTTATCAATGTATTTAAAAGATAATATTCGTTTAAATATTCAAAGCAATCTAAAGAAAAAGGTAAAAATATTGGAGCGGGAAATAAATAAATAGAAATTATTAGCAAAGGAGAATAAGAGGTATGTATACAATCTTCCTCTGGGTATTCTATAGCAAACCAAACAGCCCTCAGGCGCAGGGTCCCATTTTGTTAACCATTGTCGAATTCCATCCCTGATTCTTCCGTCAAGAATTAACCCAGATTCTCTCTTTCTCGAGTATTCATTTTCTCAGTTAAAGAAAATCAAAACCCTGAACTGTTGAAGCTCATCGAGCAACATGTCTCAGCAGCCATCGCAACCCAAAAGCCCAGAAGATGAAAATCAAGCAGTTAGATTGCTTTTCTCTCTCAGTGATTATTTACATTTTTTTAATTTTGGATTTCTTTTGTATGTTGTATTTGGTATTTAGTTTACAAAATTTACTGTTCGAAAGAAATGGGGATGATAACAGGCAAGTGTATATCTGGTACACTTGTGGGTTGTCGGTTTCTTTTGTGTAACTAATTCATGATTTTTTGGGTTTTTCCATTTCAATTCCTGAATAATAAGCTATCAACCGTGAAATCGTGAACGTTCCTTTCTTTTTGTGCTCTACTCTAACAGGTAAAGAATTGGATAGGATATCCCTTTTAGGAAAAACAAGAAAATGGAAAATGTGGGTCTCGTCGGAATCCCGAAAGGGGAATTAGGTTATTGTATTATAAGTAGGGGCCTCCTGGAACTAAATAGCTTGATTGTTTACTGCACATTTCCTTTTAAGAGAAGTATTATATTATGACACATTGGTTTGTAAAATAATTACTTTGGTGGTATAAAAGCACTCAGGGTTGATTTTGTCTTGAAGTTCAAATTCATGTCTGCAAAACCCCTTCCAGAAAAGAAGGAGGGGGGGGGGGGGGAGGGGGGGAAAGCCTTGTCAGAATATCTTTTGATCTGCAGTCTTTGTCTTAATTGTTACTGCATCAGTTTCCTTAGTGTATGTTCGTTTAATTGGTTTTAAGTAGGTTCCTAGTCACTTCACTCGTGAAAGTATCATGGGATAGTTTAGGTAGTATTTCAAATCATCATCAGTTACATGTATATTAGTCTGGAATTTGTTTGATTGATTGAATAATCTCTTGTATTTGATTGTTCGTTTAGGAGCACATCCAGAACCTAGTTAGGAACATGGAAATTGAGAATTTATTTCAGGTTACTGGTAGTTGTTGTGATCACATGTTGAGATATTTGGGTATTGCTTTGTATTTGTAATTTGAAGTCAACTGTGGCATTGAAAATATGTCTGCTAGTAATTTAGAGTTTTTTTTGGTTGTTTGATGCAGGGAATGTATATTCGAGTTAAGCGAAATAAGACCACCTACTTCATACAATGTCTGCCAACTGAGAAAACTTTACAGATCAAGGAGAAGTTGCAAGTCCTCATTGATCAGCCTGTTACTGATCAGCGTTTGATTTTACTGGCAACTGGAGAAGTACTTGATGATGCAAAGTCCCTGGCGGATCAGAAGGTACTGGTCCATTTTAGCTGTCTATTGAATGGATCATATACTACTGTGTCATATCCTCTATTACATGTAGAATTCAGTCATCCAGGAAAACTAGAGTTCATCATTAGTTTGTGAACTATTCCCTTCCTCATATCTCTTTTGGACAGGCTGAGGCATAGTACTAATGTAGGTATACTCTTCATTTTCTTTTCAGGTTGAAAATGATGCTGTTGTGGCACTAACCTTAAGAAAAGGTTCTGTCTATCTTACTTCCATGTTCAAAATGCAACATTTGTTTGCTAAGTTATACTGTTTGTTGTATTATTTTCCCTATATTTGGAGTCTACTCATCTTATAGTAATACGAAGCTTTAGGAAAAGGATAAAATGAAAGGGGTCACTTTGGATTAGTTAGTATGATTTAAAGTTAAATATCAGCTGTTGTATAAGAAATATAAACTCAGGAATACAACATTATAGGTCTGGGGTGTATAAGAGATTTCAGTGGCTAATTGTGGTGGGACAGTAAGTGTGCCAAGGGCCATTGTGCCTGCAGGAGAAGGGGGCAATAGAGCAGAGTTGATTCTAGAAGTGTCAATCTGCCTCTAGATGTTGTCTTTTGTTAGTAATGGTGTGTCCATTTTCATATGTATATTGCACACATCCTACAATAAGGTTTTCGAAAGTATAAGCTACAACTTTCATAAGTTAAGCATGGTTATTTTAAAATCTTGTATTTTATTTAATTATCATTTTTTTTTTTTTGGTGATACCCAAGGAATAGATATTTTTATTGGTACCACAACTGCATTCTCGAAAAACTTAGATACCACTATCTTGAGAGGGTTTGCATTTTTTGTTGACGGCACGGATATACTTTTAGTTTGAAGTTCAAAATATGTAATGGTGTCCAAGGATTTTGAAAATGATGTGGTCCACACACCTAACGGGGATATTCATGCTCATAAACTGTGTTATAGAATTGTCAGTCTTACATGGTCAAGCTAAAATTTTCAAACACATTTGGTTCTATCTCTTGCACTACTGAATTCCTTGTAGTTGGTCTTTACAATCATCTTAGGTGAAGTGTTGTTAGTATTTAGTAGAGCAGCAATAATATAGCCTATGAATTGTTCTTTACACAGTTTGCAGTCTCTTACCCTTTTGTCATCTGTCTGATATTATGACATTTACGGAAGGACGGAGACTCAAGATCAACCTGATCAACAGGACATGTTCTCATCTCCTTCTCTATGCCTATAGTTGGATCTCCTTTTCTGAGCTATGTGCTGCTATATTGTTAAGTTTATATCAGTTTCCTCTCTAAGTGACTTTACCTTCTAAAAATCCTCAAGGGAGTTGTCTATGTTTGAGAACGGGTTGAAGCTACATAAAGCACATGCCCTTCTAGATACTAGAACATCTTAAAAAGGAACAGCAACGTTCATTTTTCTTATGTTTTTGGTTATATTGTCCCTTATATAAGATAGCTTAAGACCTTTTGGGACCTTCTCTCGATATTGTATAGTTCAACTAAGGCTACTGAATTTTGATGTGCTTAGATTTGAACTCTGCCAATGGAAGTTTTTTATCATTTGAATTTTCTCACAGCATATATTTCTTGATGGTACTACAATTCACCTTTTGCATAACCTTCTTTGTGCCAGATGACAATGAATTTGAGGACGTAAATATTCTGAGGCCCAATGATTTTTACCAATCCCGTGATGGAGATGGTAGCGGAAATTGGTAAATTCAGTAACGAAAGGTGGCAATTTGCTGAGTTTCCAGATTCAAAACATACTTGTGTTAGCTTATTGACATTTCATACTCCTGAAATTGCATCTCTTACATAAAAGAGATATTGTAATGCTCTAAATATCAGGATTTTTTTCATGCATTTTTACCGTTGCCGGTCTTGCTTCTTAGTTATTAAACTTTTGTAAAGCGTTAAAGAGTCAGTTTTACTAATCTTACGATTATAATCTTGGGAGATTCCATATCCTCGAGATGCAGGCATAAGCCAAAACCATGGATCCATCTCCATCTGGACTGCTGTTCATCCAAGATCTCCCTTCCGATATCACCTTCATAGGTCCCGTAAAAATTTCTTTTCCCCATCCAAAATCAACACCTGAGAAGGATAGACCTTCCCACCAATTTACAGTATACAGATTTGGGTTCCCACCAAAGTTCCCCTGTGTTCGTTACTGAGATAAAGCCATAGCCTAAAGGCTCTGAAAGCAAGTTTCCTGCTATTTTTGCCCGCTGGTTAACGAAGTTGGATTGACTCCCCCCATCCACTACCGTGTCGAACGCTCCCAGGCCAATAGCAATGCCACCACAACTGAATGGGATTCTTCAGTCTTGGAATCAGATTCAGCTTCAAGAAGAAGGGCTACCATGGCGTTACGCTGCAGCTCAAGACGGCTTCTAACAAGTACCTTGCTCAAGGATTTCTTCAGAACATGATCTACATCCAAGATCGAACCGCTCGGATAAAATACATAAATCTCATTAGGATTTGCAGTTTTGACTTAGGAATTTTCATTTTGTAAAGATAAATGGTAAATGGTATTTCATAACGAATATAAAAAGGAAATTGGTATTCCATGCCAAATGTATTTTATTGCAGACTAATGTCTAGTAATTCATTATTGGCATCAAGATTACATTGCTTAACAACGAAGCTCCATTAAAGGCCTCAGTTTTTGCAGTATTGCTCCGAACATTTCTCTGCGCAATCGAGATGTTCCTCGGAACCTGAAGTAAATTTTCTGCACAGGTTAAGTGAACAAGCGAGTTTGCATGAATGGGATTCATTTAGAACCAGCTGCTCTGCACCTCSGCATAAACTTCTGCAGCGTCGAACACATTCAGAAATACGAGGGACCTCGCAAAGCGACTCCGATATGCATCTTTTGAAGCATTCTTGATCGAAGGCAATGGCAAAAGGAAGAAGAAAGGGTATCAACAAGATGAACACTACAACTAAGCTTGAAGATCTCATTGTTATGATTCCTTTTCCTTTTTTTGCCTTCTGAACTTCTATGGAGTGTAGGTTGGTATAGAAGGGAGCTTCAATATTTATAGAACAAAATCACAATCTTTTCAAAGGGGAATACATAACTGATTGATTATATGAGATATATATTTTCCTTTTTTGTCAAACATTATGGTGTATAATTAATGATAACAATAAGAATATTTAACAGTATATATCATTAATAAATAAAAAATTTTTAATATTTATCACAAAAATTAAGTTATACGTGATAATATCCTGTCAAATGAATATAATTCAAATAGTAATTTTATTAAAATATCATTAATTTAATAAAAATATATTAAATTTTGAATTTTGTGTACATTCAAATTGTTATGCTCAAACATGAGATTTGAAAACGCCTTAGGTGGACATAAGGATTTGCTTGAGGGCCTCTTCCTTCTCTGAGATGTGGAGGCTCCAAGAAGAGGGAAGAAGGAGAAAGAGGAGAGGGAATGTGATCCGTGACCCGAGTGACAATCGAATATTGGAGATGGCAAAGGTACAAGGATGAGGGGAGAAAGGGGGGGGGAAAAAGTTTGAGTTAAATCTTTTTAATTAAATTGTAACAATTTAATATGCATATGTAATTTAATTTTTTTATTAAATCACTTCGACAATCGATATTTTTATTTGATGAAATTATTAATTCAAATACGATTTAAATTATGTATTCAAATTCTTATTTAAAAAAAGATATAAATCAAAAATCTTTTGAATCTACGACCACAAGTAAAGATTACCCCAACCTATTTAGTGTTGGCTTACCAAATATCCCCGATATGTTCATTTTCCATATTTGAACATAAACATCTCCTTATCTTAAACCTCCCCACTCCTCGTTACTCCGAAGCCTGGAACTTCAGAGATCAAAGATGGCGATTGCTTCCTCTAGACTCGTAGCTGCTCTTCACATCTCCTTCAGAAATCCCAATACTAACTTGACATGGCCAAACACTAGATATTCCATCTTCTCTGGGAAGCGCCACACTATATCATGTGCTAGAAAAACAAAAAGGACTGGAAAATTGAGGTACCCATCAGAGAAAAGGAGATTAAAACTGCAACAGCAGGACCAAGTTAATGTTAGAAATAAATTTGATGGGGTCTGGAGACTTTCCAAGCTCGGGGTTCCAGTTGACAAAGACCCTGGGAAAGATTTTCTTGGTGTTTCAGAGGCTTTACTTGAAGAAATTGCCAAAGTTCTTGAATTTCCGGTATTCTCTTTTTGATTCCTAAAACCCTTTGGTTTGAGAAATGAGGCGCACTATTTAGAAATGATTCCTTTATTTCCTATTTTTCAATTATGGGAATTCAAAGGTCCATTCTATTTGCTCCGATACATAATGCTTATGCGAGCAGCCTAGCTCAGAGTTGCATTTTGAAAAACGTTTACTATCAGTTTACTATTTAATAAATCTTTGGTTGATTATTTGTTTATTTTCTTTAATTTCTCGATTTTACATTTTACATCAAGAAAGAGTTAGTTTTTCTGTGGTTTGAATTCTTATCTCTTGCTTAACATTGTCCTAGTATCCGATGAATTTTGATGTTGTTTTGATATTTTGCAGGTTGCTTCATTATTGCCAGAAGAGGCATTCACAATAGTTAGAAAGTCATTTGATGCCCGAAAGGTTTGTTCTGCATGCAATCTATTCTGTTATTTACCTTAATTTTGCATTGATTCATGTTGATTTGCCGGTTCTCTGTTTTCAGTGAGCTTAATGGACTGCTGAAGATATTAGTTTTTAACATATATTTAACTGAAACTCTTTCCCTCCCTCCCTATCTGAAAAGAGGGAAAAAGAAAAAGAAAAAAAAAATTCTATCCTCAATGGCAAGCCAAGGTTGTGTAGTTATTGGGAATTGCAGTCACAACGGAATCGTCATCCATGTCATATTGCTAGATACAATCCAGATTTAATATCAAAATCCTGTACAGATGGAGAAATAGTGCTTACTTAATGCCTATGAAATCCCTAAACTCACCGTGTTTGGTTTCTGTTACATTTATGTCAAATATAGGCTCCAGTAGTTCACTAACCAAACAGTTCCATTCCCGTCTTTTTACTATTAAGGTAACTTGGTTTAAGTATTGTTAGGGCGAGCTATATATCATCTGATTAAGACCTTGTTTTTGTTCGTGCTTCTTCTTTTGTGAAGCAATTTTTGTTACCTCAATTTATTGGTGCCTAATTCTATTACTGTTCCAACCTCCAATTTTCATATTTAATTGGAATGTCTGTAGATGAAAAAAATGATTGGGATGTTCTCTTCGAGTTCTATTTAGTCAATTTACCTATTTGAATTTGATTTTTTGGAGCATGTTAACTGAATATATATACATAATTCAAATTGCAGAAGGAGCCAAAGTTTGTCTACACAGTTAATATAGATGTCAATAAACTTCTGAGCATGGAGCCTCGCACTTTCGACTTCATTTCTCAGATGGAACCTAAGGTTGGGTTTATAGAGCATATGATTGATGACAAGGATTCTGGTGATCTAATAAGCATAGTAAAGAATTGCAGAAAGACTGATCAAACCATGTCCTGTGAGGAAGTTGTTCCTAGCAATCTTGTTGGAGGATCACCCATTCATGCGATCACTAGAAAACCAAAAGTCGCAGTTGTCGGTAGCGGGCCTTCAGGCTTGTTCGCTGCTCTTGTGCTTGCTGAATTTGGTGCTGATGTTACATTGTTGGAGAGAGGACAATCTGTGGAGCAAAGAGGACGTGATATTGGAGCTTTGGTAGTCCGGCGAATGTTAAAGGAGGAAAGCAACTTTTGCTTTGGAGAGGTTATCTCTTGATTCACATAGAACATTCAAGGTTCTTTCAGTATATGGAAACATCATACTGCTAAGTATACCATTTCCGTGAAATTTTCTTTTTGCAAGTATTACAATGTAAAACGTATCTCAATTGCATCAGTCACCTAATGATTTTTACTGCTGCTTCACATGTTTCACATAACAATTCATCAGGATTTCAAGTTGCGTTTACACACAAACTTTGATTATTATTTCATTGGAAAAATTATTTGAATTGTTTGTACAAGGTGTTATGGATCTCCTCAAGTCATAAACCGTGCCTTTTAAATTAACCAGAAAAGCAGAATACAGCGGATTTCTGATTTTCATGTGCATCTGTAGTTTTATTAGTCTTGCTGGCTTGTTTTAATCTTCCTGGGCTTTTGAATGTGTCTTTTGTATTATCAGTTTAATGTGGATTTAGGTTTAGGGAAGAAGTGATCTATCTTCATTTGGGCCACCTCATTATTTTACATCTATGTGTGAGCAGAGGATAGTATATTGGCTATTATCTTCTTGTCTCAGGATAGGAAGGAAGCCTATAACTTTTTTCTTGATATCAAGAAAAACAATTAACTTGGTGAAACAAAAAAAGACACCAAAATCAGAGTTTGTGTTTGTTGTGCTAACACACATTATCTTGGACATTTGTTCGGAGTTAAAATCAAACATGAGAAAGTTCCATACTTAGAGAAGTGAATTTATATAATGGTCATATTTTGGAAATACTCTTAGTCTATTATTTGTCTGATTCTACTAGAACAAGTTCTAAAACAATATGATTCTTCTAGAACTGAGTTTGAAAACTATATGACTTTTATTTCTTAGTTTCACTGCTACTGTTAAGCTATTAAGGACTTAAGGGTTACAGGGTGGTGCAGGTACTTGGAGTGATGGAAAACTAGTTACTAGAATTGGGAAAAATAGCTCTTCTGTTGTTGCWGTAAGTGTCCTTCATYCTTGATTTTCTTTCATGTTCACTCRCTTTCAGTGTTTCTTACTTATCTTTGCCTATTGATCCTATCTGAGATGCTTTCTGTCAACTGCAGGTTTTGAATACGTTGGTCCATTTTGGAGCTCCAGAGAATATATTAGTGTATGGGAAACCTCATCTGGGGACTGACAGATTGGTCCCTCTACTTCGGAATTTTCGACGATACCTTCAAGAGTTGGGTGTAAGTCACATCTAAAGCTTTCAGTTAAAATGACTAACATACTTTTAGGGTCATTCCAATTTATTATTTACTTGCTCAATGTATAAACCCTGTAACTCAATTGGCATCTCTAGGTTACTATCAAGTTTGGGACAAGGCTCGATGACCTTATGGTAGAAGGTTCACAAGTTGTGGGAGTCAGAATTTCTGATTCAGTAAATAACTTGGAGTCAAGTAACCAGAAGTTGAGGTGTGACGCGGTAGTTCTTGCAGTGGGACATTCTGCACGTGATACATACGAAATGCTTCTTACCCACAACATGGACCTGGTTCAAAAGGATTTTGCTGTGAGTTCCTATTTATTTCTGTTAGCAAAGAGACCTGTTTTCTTCTGTCATCATATCTTGGGATATCTTCCCAATCTGCATGTTTGAGCACATCTATGTATCTGCTTCTGCTGTATGATTATGCACATTGCGCATCATCTATGTTATTTATGCTTCCTTGATTTTTCTTTCTTATGTGGGGTTGGGTGGGGGTGCTGGTTTTGGTGTATTATGTACTTTATGAGTAGATTGAAAACATTGTCAGAGTTGTGGTGTTTTGTCATTGATGGATATTGSTTCTTGATGATTTCATGGGCCCCCAAGGCRCTTCTGACAGTATAACTTARGTGATGGATTASATAAAGCATTCCTCTATAATATTTTTGGTTTAGCCAATACTTCCTCTCTTAGGGTTTTCATAAACAAATATGACTTTGAGGAAGAACATACAAGGACCTGGGTGTCTATCCAAATTACGAGCAGCACCAGTTTCATACTTTCTTCTTCCTGTAATTTGCCAGGTGTTTTTTTTTTTTTTTAATCTCTATTCAGTCTGTATTTCCATTTAAAGTTTAGGATTAAGATACAACAATATCCATACTCAACCTTCGTGTTACTTTGGTGTTAGGAATCCTAAAATTCGTGGTTTCTTTTTTGGCATGGCTACCTATTTTTACATCTCTTCAGAATAACATGTGCTAAGCCAATGTTGATAAAAGTACAATTAGGGTTGTGAAATCTCTTAGAAGAAAAAACTGATTAATAAGGCTAAATTGAAAGACGGGAACAACTTACACGGGAAAGGAACAATAAAATTTTTTAATAGATAACTCATATTTAATATCGGTGGTCTTGCTAATACAAGTATGCCTTGACGTGCTGGAGAATAAGATGGATAGAGGTCAAAGTAGATGAGAGCTTTTATTTATGTACAATCAGATTGGTTGACCTTCTAAGAAATTAAATCTTACCATTTGATGGCTGATGTTTTGGATTCAAGCAGAGTTAGGAAATACATAATGGCTGTAGGTGTTGTGTTCTCTGATGCCAGAAATCACACTATCTTTCTTTCACCRTTCTTGATTTGTGTTTGGCATKTTTGKTGGAACTCTACTGCAATTTCCAATATGTRTATCCAAACAAAATTTGATACYGGTATTTTGCATATGCCTATATGAATTGCAGGTCGGTTTGCGGATTGAACACCCTCAAGCACTGATAAACAGTATACAGGTGAGTAATTAATTGTCTCTTCTAGGGGTATGTTGCATAATTAACATATTACTTTACATCTTCTTCAATATTTCAGTAGATAATAGATCAGTTTTCTATGCTCTCTTTGCCACCTTTAAGCAAGGTTTTGCAGTGATTGAAGATATTTGAATTAGTTTAGCAACTTCTATCTAACAGTAGCTATAATGTAAAACTGAATTATCTATGAGATGAATTCTTTAGGTTCAACCAATTTAAGCAGATTTTGCACCAGTGACTTGTTACTCGAAAAGAAGCAAAAGCTTCAGTAACAGTCAGACGACAGTATAAGTTCAGGCAAATTTTTTGGCTATTTGTACTAAAAAACAAGCAAGCATAATTCCCCCCCTAAACAATAAAATATTTTGACATGGGAAGGAATGCATTTCTGACTTGTATCATCTGCCATCGCCTGAATCTTGAGAAGTTACCAATCATAGACTTTACTGAGATAGGTGGAACACTCCCTCTAAGAACCCTATATGAGATTTTTCTTCTCGTACAGCTCAAGCAAAAACACCCAAATACTAACTGCTACGGTCACATAATGGAAAGTTTGAAGCATTTTTTAGTTTGAACCTTTGATGCGATCTTCTCTGAAGGTACGAAAGAAGAAAAATCCGAAAGCTCCTTTTTGTTTGTGACGATAGTTTGTGCCCTCCAATTATCCATCTGAAAGGATTTGGTTCTTTATTTCCAAGCTTGCAAGTTTTCTTCAAACTTTCTCTTTGGAGCTGGGATGGGATGGGGAAATAGGTATGCTAGAGCTGTCATTTGAATTTAGACCAATTGTAGTTTTCTCTTGATTATGTCATTGTCTACTGCTTTTCTAAACTCTTCCATTCGTTCAAGGGTGCAGTACTCTGAATTGGCCAATGAAGTTCGGAGTGGAAGAGGAAAAGTACCAGTGGCAGATTACAAAGTTGCTGGGTATGTTAATCGAGAATATGAGAACTCACCATTAGATTCAGGGCTAACAAACCGTAGTTGCTACTCCTTCTGCATGTGTCCTGGTGGCCAGGTATGAGTTTCGTTTCCATTAGCATTAGACTATGCCTTGATTTACAGCATCTACTGCATTTCAGACTGGTTAATCTTTTTTTCTTTATCTCTTTCCTTCCGATATTTCTCACTTCAAAATGCAGTGAGTTACATTATATTACAAATCGGACAATGTACTGGCTAGCATTCTTCTCTTTTAACAAATTCCGTCGTGCTTAAATGAATTAGAAGTTTTAAACTGGCTAAAACGATATATAAATGAGGAGTTGTTAAGAGCCTATAAATGATACAATGAATTCTTATCAGCAAATTATAGAGCAATTGCATGATAGTATACCATTACTAATCAGCAGGTTTACTTGCATGGTTTTGCAGGTGGTCCTCACTAGTACAGATCCATCAGAGCTTTGTATCAATGGCATGTCCTTCTCTCGACGTTCATCTAAGTGGGCAAATGCTGCAGTTGTTGTTTCCGTTTCATCAAAAGATTTTGATGCTTTAAGTTACCATGGACCCCTTGCTGGTGTAGAGTTTCAGGTACTTCAGTTTTCAAAAAATGTAATCATTTTGGTTGTCTTGATTTAACAAACTTTACATTCTCCCCTTGTTCTTAAAGTACATTGCAAATTGAAAAGCAATAGTTTTATATTCTCGACTAAATCTATTCCTTTTATGCCTTTGTGGGATTTTTTCTTCTCATTTTGTATTTTTAAATAAGAAGTCACAATATGTAGTCTTTATGGCATCCTTTCCTCAATTGTTATTGGAAGGGATAGCGTGACTTCATTTTTTTCCTATAGATTTCTTATGATGTTGCTTCCAGCTCTAATATCAAAATTTCTCTGTTTCTGTTCAGAGAGCATTTGAGAGAAAAGCTGCTATACTGGGAGGGGGAAATTTTGTGGTGCCTGTGCAGACAGTTACTGATTTTCTGGACAAGAAGTTGTCAGGTGCAAGTTGTATTTAGTCACTTTCGCTTGAGAAGGATATGGAAATTGCACTGATATTCTTTCTTTAATTGCAGTAACATCTTTACCATCATCCAGTTATCGTTTAGGAGTGAAGGCAGCTAATCTTCATGAATTATTTCCCCCATACTTAACGAAGGCTTTGCAACATGGGATTTTGATGTTTGAGAAAGAGGTTTTCATCCTTCAATGACTATTCTTTGAATCTGTTGTCTTTCCCTGTCCTTGGTCCGTGAACAATGTTTATCTCGTTTTTATTAATATTTGCATCATCAAGTTCACATCATTTCCTGAACTTCAATTTTCAGTTGCCAGGATTTGTCTCTGAAAATGCTCTACTGCATGGAGTGGAGGTATCTATATGTACATTTGTCTTATCCCTCCTAAGCGTATTGTCAGGTATCTCGAGTATTATGTTCTCTATCGTCTTCCATTCATTTTGCTTTTATTTCCAGACAAGAACCAGTGCTCCTGTGAAGATCTCTCGGCACACTTATACGTACGAGAGCACATCGTTGAAGGGGCTGTATCCTATCGGTGAAGGAGCAGGATATGCTGGTGGAATAGTGAGTGCAGCCTTGGATGGGATGCATGCTGGTTTTGCTTTGGCAAAAGAATTAGGTCTTTACAAGGGAAACATAGAGCCTATTTTAAGCAAGGCTCAGCCTGCTGGAATCTTGAAATACTAAGAGGTCAATTTTCCTCATTTCACCACCTAGTCTGCCAGTAGTCAGGAAGGGTTTACTAGACAGTAAGCTCTTAAACTGACATGTAAATATTCGATAAGGATTTTCCTCTTCTCTATGTTGTTTTTACGTCATTTTTAGTTTTTAATTTTTTAAAAAGCTGAAAACGTGTTTAGTTATTCATTTTTTACAAAATGTATTTTAAAAAATAATCTACAAGTTTGTACACAAAACAAAGAACAAGAAAAAGTCATTTCTCGTGTTTTTTAGAAAAACAAGGGAATAGTGTGATTCGGTTTTAATGTAGTCCATCCAAATTTTGCATACTAACAAATGCATGAGGATGTTAGTAAAATTAAGATATCGATCTTATCGTCGTGTTATTATCTAAATTTTCTCTTCCATTAACGTTATAAAACATTATTTGTCATCATTTTCTCCATTTATTCATTATTATCATCAACTCGAAACATCATAGTGTAAGAATTTTACATTTGACATTACAAATTTAACAAAAAATGAAGATTTTAGACTTTAATATTTTGAGGTATTGTAATAGTTCACTACTCCAATGGATACTTTGGTTACTCGACCTAGGAAATTCCAAGATCTTGGTCCAAACTGTACTTCGTTTCTTGAACTCTGATAGAAAGAAAGCACTGTTCAACCAGCTTATTCTCGTAGCGAACGATAACGAATATGTCCTTTAGTATGATTACATATGATGTTCATCACATGGTAATCGAAATTTATGACTTGTACCCTCAGAAAACATTCCTGAATTCTTCATTTAAAATAATAAAAGGGAAAAATAGATAATAAAAGACAGAATGAAACTGGCTTATTAGGGACCAGATGGCCTATTGTCTCAGGAACAATAGTACCATTTGATTAGATTTCGTCATAGAAGTAGTTCTCAAAAGCATCCAAATGCTTCACCTGCAAGCACAATGGTATAGAAAGGGATCCATCTCCGTCTTGACCAGGGATGAAGAAGGATTTACCATCATAGCCGAGTGCAGCCGGTCCCATGAAAATTTCTTTGCCCCAGCCGAAATCTGCACCATGCAGGGGTAATCCAATCCAACTTGTGATTGCTAGATTCGGGTTTCCAAAGAACGCTCCTCGTGAACAACCGACAGTATGAAAATGGCGATGCAGAGAAACATCTGGTAGATTCTTGATTCTAACAAGATATGAACTAACACATTCATCTGTTACAGACTCTATTGCTTCCCTAATCTTGCCTGCAGCGTAACCCAATGGCTTAGAAAGCAGGTCTCCCGCAGTGGCAATGGCTGGTACGAGCATAACCGCATTGCCAAAATACATTGGTGGCAATGGGGGTTTGGAACGGTTGCGAAAGTCTATAGATATATAGCATATCGTGTCTTGCTCGCTTACGTGGTTCCGTGCTTTGCATGCACACCTCCAAATGTGCGCCGACACTGCTTCGAACCTGGTAAAAGCATGGGAGCTCTTAAGCTTGTCAACTTCTGTGTTTTGGTTGGCCTTGGTCCTCAGTTTATATATTTGATCATTGCTTAGTTTTAGCATCGTAACTGTAGTGGGCTTGTTTCGCTCCTCCGAATTATCCAAGTGCCCTTCTAGGAGTGGTGGTGGATCGAGCTGTGAGTACTTCACTGTCGGCAAAGCTGCTAGAGGTTTTTTTGGCTGCAAAACTCTCCGATCAAGGAATGGAAGGCGAGTAGTTTTCTCGCCACGGGCCATTTTTGCCCACTCAGATACAAAATGGAGAGCACTTTGTCCATCTACGGCTACGTGAGACAATTTCAGGCCAAGACTGAGGCCACCACAAGCAAACTTGGTGAGTTGCACCAATAGCAATGGCACTTCCTCAATTGGAGTTGTGGTAAAATCTACTGATGGGAGGAGGGCACTCATTTCTGGGGTTGGACGGAAATCCCCRAAATCATCGATCTTGAGTTCAGATTCAGCTTCAAGAAGAAGAGCTCCCATGGAGTTACAATGGAGCTCAACTCGGCCTCCACCAATCCAGTATAGACGTCCTGCAAGCGGATAGAACATCACCAGTGCCTTGCGCAATGAATCCTTCAAAATACGAATAGCATTTTCAACAGATTCTCCGGTTGGTCGATAGAAATAGATTGTAGGTGCGTGTGTTATGGGCTTAACTTGATCACAGTGGGACATAGACATAACTTCATTCGGTGTAGAATCTGCTGGCTTTACCATATCAGAGTTCTTTATGGTCACCATTGTAGAGAAGCCGAGGGAAACTGTGCAGGTAAAGAGAGGATCTTATGTGCTTCAATTTGTTTTCTTGACTATACTCAAAATATTTATATATAGGAAATGGTACTCGAATCAAGTAATCCCTCCGAAGTCTTTTTTCATGTGGCCATTGTTTCCTGGTGCCATTTTCGCAGAGTCAGGAAACGAGAGGCAAAGCCAGCACAGACGTATCGGCTTTTGGAAAGTGGATATTACACTTTACGTGTAGCGATGTGATTCACGAACAGTCAAGTGCCCACTTAGTTAAGCCTTTTTCATGCATTTACATACGTCGACCTCAAATGGCATTAGGCCTGGATGCTTGTATGTAATTCATGAATAAACGTCATAATTTTATATATGAAAATTAGTTCCTTATATCACAGGAGTAGGAGGTAATTTATAAATGAATTACTAATTTAAAAAAATATCTCGTATTTAACTCTACTTATAACATCGTTTTAAGTCTCGATAGAGAGAGAGAGGGGAACAGAAAAAAAAAAAAAAAAAAAAAAACAATATGATATGCTCGTGCTCAGCCTAAAGAAGTCAGAAACTCCTTCAAATGGGCTCCAAATTGGGCCTCCTATCTGACTTAATTGAATCATGTCCGAACTTTTGGACTGACAGTATCTAAGCCCATACTAAGATATTGCTCCACCTCTCTTATCATTTATTATTCTTTCCTCATAACAGGTAAGAAAATTTGTTGTAAAAATGTAAATAATTATTATCTATTTTTAATAACATTGAGCAATTTAAGAGTTGCTTTGAGAGCAAAGGTGAAAGGTTATTGAAGACTTTTAAAATCGATTTCTAAAGGTTATTGAAGACTTTCAAAATCAATTGCTCATTTAATTTAACCATTTGAAACAGTTGTTAAGCGAACTTCTAAATCGAAGCAATTGTATATTAACAGGTATTAAACTAATACCTGTTAATGATAATTAGTACTAGAATCAA
>MEJB01000097.1:414029-455396 GCA_001752375.1 Rhazya stricta
CATTCTTGCAATCGGTATTCTTTTTTTCGAGATTGTATAATTATTTTCTTAAATTTAATGAATCTGATGCATTTCTAAATATCAAAGTAATTTTTAATTTCTTTAATTTCTTTAATTGAATACATAGATATGGCTCAGTTTAAACTCTTAAGAAATGAATATCCTTAATAACTCATAAAATTCTAAATTTATGATATAATATCATTGTACGAATTGCTTCGATCTCTATTTTCGAGAGAGAGAAAAAGGAAAAGTAAAACGAATGATACCTTGATAGATCACGAGAAGTACTAACTTCCTCCCGTCCCACATTATTTCTTCATCAAGAATTTAGAACTTATCCAATTTTATAAATCGAAAAATTGCTAGCTTCCTTCTGCCCCATATAATTATCTTTAACCAATCAAACAAAGTTACAATTAACATTGATAGCATCAAAATAATCTTAAACGCTCAAAATATACAAATTGGGAAAGTAATTGGAACATCATCATGTGTTGAGCAACAAAATACGACAAAGAGAACACATAAACTAATACCTGTTAATGATAATTAGTACTAGAATCAAGCACTGAAAAGTATAGTGGATTAATGAAGCTAAAGGACATGATTAACGGACCTTTAATTACTAAACTTATATCATAATCATATTTGGACATTAACATATTCAACCACATGATTGCTTATCATTTCATCAGTGCTTTCTTAACTATAATCAGATTAATTAATTCATTGTAATTATGAAAAAAATCAACCAATATCAGCAAGAGAAAGAGAGAGTATATTGCCCACTTGGATTGAGATTAGAGATCTTACAAATATAATGACGAAATCAGAAATTTAATTTTGAGGGGCGAGAGTAAATAACAATAACATCGAGAGAGGATAAAATGGTACTTTTTATGACAAAAAGTTTATATAAATTTTAAAAAATATTAACCCCATAAAAGATTAAAAAAAATGTTGCGACGGCGGTTGTTTCCCCCCTCCCCACTCCCCCTAGTTACATTCTCCACTTTTAGAAATGAAAATACACTATTTTATAATTGTATTACATCAGATTGGGAGATATACCGATTAAGGAAGATAATAAATTAGTTTAAAATTATTATTAAAATATATTTTTTTGCCTTTTTTGAAAAAGTATAGAATTAACTTGAAACTTTTTGAATGATAATGTCTTAAAATTCAATAAAGATAAAAATGAAAAGTTAAATCAATGGTAGCTTAACATGTGAAATGTGAGATACTTTAATGATAATTCATAAATTAACAAAAATAGCAGTACTTGCATGACATTCTTTTAATGAGACTAACCGACACGTCACTAGCTTTGTTGCCTAATTGCCTCCGGTGGGCGATTCGAAATGTCTTCAGGCATAGTTGACCCTGCAACAGTGAACTTAATGACCGGGGCCGTAGACGACAAAAAGAAAATAGTAAACCTCACCGGAGCACAGTTAAGAAGATCAGAGGAGCTACCTTCCTGACAATTTCGAACACGTTGAGGAAATATATAAAAATCAAGACAAAAAAAGGTCAAACGGCCGGAGTTTACTTGCTTCGGGAGATAATCAAATCATGAAAAGAATCAAAATTGACCCACCCCATGACTGGGCTTTTGGGATTTGGAAAATGGGATCCTTATGTTATGGCGTAATTAATAAGACAGTTTGTTCCATTTCTGGAATTTTTGTTCTTGGACTTGATGACAGACGCAGCGCAACCGGGCGGGGGAGGGCCACGCTGACAGCCACCACCACCACTACTAAAATTTTCGAAGTACTATATCTTATCTCTCTCTCTCTCTCTATTTTGCCAGAATGAAAACCCTCGGAAGTCTTCTCTCCTCGCGCTTTATTTTGCTTTTGATCATTAGCTTGATCATCCGAACTTGTTATCGAGAATTTGATCCTTTTTCAAAGTAATATTTCAAATTTTAATTTTTTATATTGAGAGAATTTTTTATTATTTTTTTTTTAACGGAGCTTCTTAGTTCAAGCACTGTAGTACAAAAATTTAAATATCAAATTATTCAAATCAAGAAAAAGAGTTTCAGAAGGCATTTTCTATTTTATTCTGAGAATTAATATTATTTTTTAATATATAAGTAGAAGTAAAATATTTATTATATGACTAATTCAACTAATGAAGTTTTCCAATTTGACCACAATTAAAATATCATTCTAATTGGATAAATTATTCAATTTTTTAAAACCTTTCAAAACTTAAATACTCAGAAGAAAAAGGAAGATTAGAAGTCAATAAAGATAATTGCAATCATTCGAAGGTGGAAATCAATAAAATAAGAGTTTTTTTAAAATATATTAAAAATAAATAATATATAATTTACTCTTTATGAAAGTCATTTTCATTTATCTCTTTTAAAATTTCTCGCGAAATAGGTTCAAAATTTTTTACTTTTTGCCCCTCATGCTTTTCAACTTTTCATATTATTTTTCTTTTCTTTTTCCATATGTCTTCTCCAATTAAAGAAATAACAAGGGCACAAAAGAGAAGAGAGTACATATAAATTACCACATAGTAATTGATGAGGTTAATAATAACGTTAAATAAGTTAATTATCAAAATTTTATGATATTCTAAAATAGAAATATAGATATAAATTGCAGATGAGAAGAGTTTACATTCTGTAAAGCTCAACCATGTATGATGTTAACGATGTGAGATTTTGATAGAAAAAATATTTTTTTCTCAACTAATATCGTATTAAATTCAAGGATAGATTAATAAAATTCTTTTCGAATAAAGTACAGAATTTTACGAAGAATATAGTAACATTTCGAAGCATATAATAATAGTAAGTACGAGAAGCATTAAGTTAAATGATGAACATATTRGGTGATAAATCAAACCAGGTCTCATAATTTAATCTTGGTCCCAATGTGACTTAAAGAAAATGACCAAAATGCATAGTTTAATGACCAAAATGCCTTTCAATATTTCGGGATGTAAGATTTATTATCTTTTTTATTTTTTTTATTATAGAGGTGACCAAGCATAGCCTCCTATTCTTCTGCTATTTCATTAGTTTTTTTTTTTAAATTAGTGTAATTGAATATTCTCTCTATCGATATTGATATTCACATTTATCTCATACAAATTTACAAAAGGATTCGATTATATAAAATTTTTACTATACTAATYATATTAATTTTGAAACTAATGTGTTAACGGAATTTATTATCCATTTAATTAAATTATTAATTATGAAAATAATTGTGGGACTAAATGTGATTCAATGGTTTAAAATCTTCAATTAACAAGGACTATTCTAGCATGCCAAAGCTGTCTTTTAAAAAAAAAAAAAAAAAACAATCGAACAACTTAGATCAGTTGGCAAAGTTTCGTATTCAATTCAATTTGTGACATCACGTGAATATAATTTTAAACTAAATTTTCTTTCAATTCAAAATRAAATCAAATAAACGCAACTCGAATCGAATTTAAGAGATCGGAATCAATCTCCCTTAACAGGRGATATAATATTGAGAAGACAATTTCAGCCCWGCCTTAAATAGATGGCTCCTAATGGATCGAATCACCTCAATACACTTGCAGTAGTGGTCCTAAACTGGAACAATAACCTTTCCACAAAGGTTGAAAAGCACTCGCAGATCATCACAGACCACCATGGCGCGCGAACAGCTGTTTGAATGTTGAATTAAGGAAGAAGAAGATGATCTGGTAATTGACGTGGAACCAGATTGCTCAGTCGATCTGACGTGTGTGCCAGCACATTTAAAAGTGATGACTGGACTGCTGAGTAGACTTCATCTTCAACCTCTATATCTTCTGTAGTTGCATTGATGTGATCGGACACATGGAGAATCGGTTCTGTAATTTAGCTATTAAATAATATTAATTAATTTCCTTTAATTCTTGACTATTCGATTATTAGTTCATGTAAAATTTGATTGTATCAAAATATCAAAATTTGCCGACAATATATATATGTTATTAACAATATATATAATAGATTGGATATACAAGTCCACTATTGACAATGACTTTAATCTTTTTTTTTTTTCATTTTATTTTTTTGAAAAGGACAAGGACTTCAATTAGAAACCGAGAATGCAATTCAGAATTCTTTTCTTTTTTTCTTCTTTTAGTTTGCTTGATCAAATATTCCCCATCTAAGTTACTGCTTCTTTTGTTTGTCACCTTCAATCACTTTCCCAGCCATTTTTTTCTAGAAACTTTACCAAGGGAGGGATAGGGTTAACAGAAGATTATTTGCACCTACTAATAAAAAATAAAAAAAGTAGTTTGGCCATTCTTATCCTTGAAAAATGATAAGGATCCGATATCCACTCTCATATTAAGACACTAATTCAGTACGACGAAAGTTAGCTTTGAATGTGGTGGTATGCTGAGATATGTCTCTTAAGATATAGAGATTAGCTAATGAGGCTTATGATATCCCATATATGTGTCAGATACTTGATATTAAGCTATTATCTCATCTTCGACCCACTCTATCGACTATCATGGTAGTTAGATAGTTGTACATGAATAAGATAAAAGAAATTTGAAATTAAATTTTGTACCAAGTACTGCCCTTCTTTTTTTTTTTTTTTTTTATATATGTCACATTTAAAAAGTATTATAAATTGAGGAAGTATTTAATGATTTCTTTCTGAATTATCGTTATTAATAATTTATTAATCATTTAACTAATGTTGCATAAAATTAAAATCAAATATTGAATAGAATTAATTTAATTATTTTTTATTTAATATTAAATATATTTAAGATTTTTTTATTTATAATACACAATTCTATTAGGATATGTATAAATAAATAGAGCCGTTAAAAAAAATTAAATCATAATCATAAATTTGGTTCAAACTAAGGACCAGAATAAAAACCATTTACGTGTGAGGGTACCCATCATTGAGTAGGTGCCGCGAAAATAACGTCCTAGTCCTCTTGGGTCCCTTCTCAACTCTCTCTAACTGAAACTTCCCGTCAAATATTTTTATTTACTTATATAATAAAATATTACTTTTATACAATTATTTATATTTATTAATTAATTTTGACTCAAAAAATTTTGCCTCCTTCCTCCCATCCAAACACGTAACTATATTTGTTCAGATTTAGAATATTCAATGCCGGTTTCCAAATTTCTCTTCAACTGATCAAAGAATTCACGATCACACTTCGTTGCCGGCACCGATCAAGTTTCTTTCCGGTTCAATTATCCGCTGGTWAGATTCAATTCTCTAATGATTTATTTGTCGGGTGCTATCAGCKCATCTGCTTTCTGTAATCAAATTTTCATGTGTTTATTGTTTTCCATTTTCAGATTTCTTCCTGAGATTTTCCATTTCAGGTCTGCTTTTCAAATCAAAATATGCTGGAATTAGGGTGAGAAAAAGGGAAATTAACATAGAGTGGTGACCTATACTCTTCTTTAGCTGCGGTTTTAGAATTACAGAATTTTAATTGACGCAAAAATCTGATAAAATTTGCTCTCTCTCCCCTGTCGGCTCTCTGGTTTTTGATTAATTGGTGTGGATGTATTTGTTTAATGCTAAAGATCTGTTCTTTATAATGTTTGTGAAACTTTAAAGAGAGAGGGAACTGCTTGTAGAAAAATCACTGTTTCCTCAAGATTTTAAAGTAATTTTGAAGCATCGGTATGGAGATTGTACATTAAACAGTACACGTGGTCAATGTTAGGAACAAAACCTGACAATACGCAGACATTAGTTCATGTAAAATCCTCAATGCTTCAAATATGTGAGATTTTATAAGATGTTCTGCAGCACTTTTATCGATTTTTTTTCCTATAGAATTATAAATATATCAGAAATAGTCAAAGCATAAATTGTTCTTTAATCATTTTCCTCATTTAACGATGTCGGGTTTTAATTTCTAAAGTAAGTATAGTAAAACTGCATACTTCTGTACGAGTATTTATGATATACTGTGMGTTCATGGGGATGGACAATGATCTCCACATGCACGTGGTCCTCAGTATCTGTTCCCATAACTCTACAATTATATGCATCWTCATTTATCATTCGGCGCTTAAGTTTTTATTTTTAATAATTTTATGCTGCAAAAGGACAAAATTTTATGTCATTTAGTAATGGTTTTACTATTCTGGTTAGGAATAATGCTAGTTAATTGACATGAAAAGCAGCAGATAGGAAGACAAGAAGGAGGAAGAGATTGTTTTTTGATTGAATTTAGGAAGACCCCAGTTCATCCCAAGAAAAGTTCTGCAATTTTCCTCACTCATCCAGTAGAGTGAGTAGATAAAAGTAGATAGTCGACGTTCAGAGCAAGCTTTTGACAATGTGCGTGTTCGCGAGAGAAGATAGTGTAGCTTCTTGTAACTTTCACTTTCACTGAATTCCCTTTCATGAAAAGGAGTTGGGTAGGTAAAGGAGAAACAGGCCAGAGGGGCTGAGAGAGAGAGAGAGAGAGAGAGAGAGAGAGAGAGAGAGAGAGAGAGAGATGTGTCTGTGTTATGTGTGGGTTGTTTAACTCCAGCTCGGAGGACCATGGCACTCCCGTGAGAGGGGACAAAAGGTGGGGGGCCAAAACGATAATGGAAAATGAATAAATAAACAAGTTAAGAATAGTAGGGGTAAAAAAATTGAAAAACAAAACGGGAGGAAAAAGATTCACAAATATCCAATGTCTTTTCTATTTGTTATTATACATTCCCATCCTCATTTCATCCTTTCTTCTCTTCTGCATTAGGGAGAGGCCTATTTTATCTTATTTTCTTCCTGCATTTCGTCTCTGACGAATTCGCAATACAATTTGTTGTCAACTATGGAAGAGCCTGTTCTTTTGAGGCTGAAAGTTTTCCCCTGGTATAGAATTATTTTTTGAAGAGAGAACTTCTGTATATTTCCTTAATGAGGTTCTTTATCTGATCTTAAGTGGGTTTGATCTGTCTGGATGTGGGCTAACTGCATAATTGCAGAATTCCCGTTTGAATTGATTCGCTGAGATTGCCAAATTCCCTATAGCGCAGATCCGGTTGTCTGTAAAGATGTATTCTTTTGATCTTCTTTTTCTTTTTTCATCTCTGGCGGTATTCTTTTCTTCTTTTGTCTATCTGTGTATCTTACTTTTGACCGTTAGTTCTGTGGCAGATTTATTGCAGAGGAAAAGATCATCTTTTGGAGCAAATGGTGTAATTTAATAGAGTTAATGTGGGTTGCATAAAAGCYTCTCAAAGATGTGTTCAATTAGTATTTGAGAGGGTACTTCAGTATGGTCTAATTTGGCTAGTTGGATGGATGTATGTGAATCACAGCAAGCATTACAGAAACACTTAAAAGTGGAGACCCCAAGACCACCATTGCTCCCGGCCGATAAGAACAATGGGACAACTCGGCGGTCTAGGATCAGAGAAGTCAGTTCTAGGTATAGGTCACCAACTCCGATTTCATCTTCTGGTCCCAGGCGTTGCCCTTCCCCAACTGTCACAAGAACAGCAAGAACTGCATCAGTACCAAAGAGAGCTATATCGGCTGAAAGGAAGCGGCCGTCGACTCCACCATCTCCCACAAGTTCAACTCCGTCTACGCCAGTCCATGAGACATCCACGGAAATGGTTTTGGCATCTAGGAAGGTAGCAAGTAGTCGTTTGCCAGAATCTTTATGGCCATCTAGAATGAGGAGTCTCAGTGTTTCTTTCCAGTCCGATAGCTTCTCTCTCCCGGTTAGTAAGAGAGAAAAACCGGTAAGTCATGCTCTTACTGACCGCACCTTGAGGCCCTCTTCAAATGTAGCGTATAAGCAGAATGAAACACCACCTGGTTCACGAAAGCCTACACCTGAGAGAAAAAGGAGTCCACTCAAAGGAAAGAATTCCGTTGATCAGTCTGAGAATTCTAGACCAATCGAAAGCGTTCATGCTCGGTTGGTTGAGCAGCATCGGTGGCCAAGTAGAGCGGGTGGAAAACTATCTACGCATGCCTTAAATAAGAGTATYGATCTTACTGATAAGGCAAGTAAAATTTCATCTCTGCCACAATCGGGATTGGGGATGCCTTCTTTGCGGAGATTATCCTTGGATGGTATGGCTAAACCTTTACAAAAATCTGCCAGTGATTTGCTGGGCTTAATATCATCTGATGAAGGTGGGAGACAGGGGATTAAGGCTAGTTCAGATGATGATAATCCACTGCTGATACATAAGCCAATTTATTCTGGTTTATTCGAAAGAACAGAACTAGTGAATCCTGCCATTAGATCTCACTCCTTACCCACTTCTGGATCACGTCCTCCATCACCAAACAGAGCATCAGTTTCGTCTTCCTCTGTTTCTAGAGGGGTCATTCCATCTAGAGCAAAAATTACCAATACTTTTACATCCAGAGGGTCTAGTCCCTCACGAACGAGACCTTCAAGCCCATCAAGACAATCCAGCAATCCAACTTCTGTCCTTAGTTTCATTGCAGATATTAGAAAAGGAAAGAAGGCAGCAAATCGCATAGAAGATGCACACCAGCTGCGGCTTTTATATAATAGACATTTGCAGTGGAGATTCGCTAATGCCCAAGCTGATGTTGCACTTCTTTTGAAGAAAGAAAAAGCAGAGGTTTACCTTCTGATATTTTTGGAATTTTGCATGTCTTAGTGATRTATAGTGTAGATAGAAAGACCTTATTCTCTATTTGCTCTGTGTCTTTATACCTATCCAACCTTTCTTGCATGTCTCTTACCATGAGACTATATTGTCAGTGTCAAATTTTAATGGTTTACTCAATATTCTGTCATTGGTTAATTATGCACCCAATGTAGTTTAGTTCTCTTGCTAAAGAGCAACATGATTCTGCAGAAAATCCTGTATAATGTATGGAGAAGTACGTCGGATCTGTGGGATTCAGTAATTCAGAAGAGGATAGAACTCCACCAGCTGAGGCTGAAGTCGAAGCTGTACTTAGTTCTAAGTGAACAGGTATCTATCCTGTTTTGAACCTGATTTGCTTTTGAGTTTGAAGAATGTGCAAAAAGTTTGAAATGTAAGAACTTTTAGGACATTTTCTTTTGCACATCTATAATGATTCAGAAAGAAGACCACATAATTAGATCAGGGTGTGAGGAAGATATATTTTGGAACAAATGACAAGAGAGTTCTGAGAATTTGTCAAGCTCTTTAATAGTGCAACTATGAACGCGCTTGAACTTCAGAGAGTGATTCTGTTTAGTGCTGATGAAGGTGATGCTTGTATATGCAATCGTCATCTTGAATATGTCATTATGAATCATTTTGCTATAACAKTGCTAGTTTGATTACAAGAGATGAATATCATGCCAGGTTTTTATTTTAATATTCTTTTTGAAGAAATTTTCCTGATCAGTCCTGCATAAAATTGTGGTGGAGTMTCTTATGCATCTTTTCTATTTTGTGACAAAAACTGGACCTTATATATTCATGTTGAAGCTGCTGTAGATTGACAGAGTACCTCTATTGTTTTCATATTCAAGAATCTTCAAYGTTGACTTTTGAGTTCATGRGACCTGTCTTCTTGTTCTGATCTAAGGGTGGAGAACAAGATGATTGTAGGCACTTTCTTCTCTTCATGGGAAAACTAATGTTTGCTTATTTCATATACTGAAATAGCTGCAATTATCTTGGGGATATGTTAACTTAGCCCATTAACTTTGTATTTAAAAGTTTGGGGCCTGGACTAAAATATATGCTCATGGGTTCTCTATGTTTTATCTTGAGCATTGAACAGCACTTGTTCTCCCCAACCCTCTGATGATGACTTAACTAGATAATATTCTTGTTCCTACTTACTAAACCATTGACCTTCATTTTGAGCCCAAATGGATGATTTTTAATGCAAGAATGTCATTCTATACATACGTSATTGACTTCATTTTAAATTGCTTCAATGCTGAATATCAGCTGGCTTACCTTAATCAATGGTCATCAATTGAGGAAGATCATGCCGATTCATTATCAAGGGCCATTAAGGATCTGGTAGCAAGCACTCTCCGCCTTCCAATCACAGGGGGTGCAAGGGTATGTTAATTCTGACTAGTCATTGGAGCTGGTATCAAATGGAAATGCTCGATTAACTTTATGTTCAATTTATAGGGAGATATTCAAGCTGTCAAGTCAGCTGTTTGCTCAGCAGTTGATGTTTTGCAGGCAATGGGATCCTCCATAGGTTTTGTACTTTCGCAGGTCAGTATCAGTCATTTTCTTTGCATATTATACCATGTCCTATGTCAAAAAGAGATCAAGTAAATGTGTGGTGTTCATAGGTGCCGATCTTGCTTAGGTCAAAAGTAGCAATAGATAAATCTGTAGCACTGATTTTGACATTCTTKTGCTAACGACGTTCATTTTTTTATTTGCTAGTTGAGACTAAAACCTGTTCCTTGGATCAAGAGTGGGTATATAAGTATGGTAGTCAATTCAGAGCCTCTGGGAAATGTCAATCGTACCATAGAGAGCTAGATCACAGAACTATAATCACAAGGCCATGTCATAGGACCCATGAATATAGAAAACCCAATCGCGGATTGCTGCCTCAGATGTTGCATTTTCACTGGGTGTTGTGGATGGCATGAGTGTATTTGTGGTTACCAGATGGGTTGATCTTACTTCAAAGTGTAAATTCTAAACTAAGTTGAAATATATCTTTTATATTTGACCACAACTTAGCTGCAAAAATGGCATTTGACACTCTTAATTTTATCCTATTACAAACAAGAAGTTCTGAGGGATTCTTCTCTAGGTGTTCTGAYGGGAGAGTAGACAGAATAGTGTTTGAATGTTTTCAAAACCGAATGAGTAGAAGTTGGTATAGTAATAATAGGTGTAGTGCTACTGGTGTGGAGACAATTGACTTAATGAAAAAGAGTGTTAGTGGGAAAAATATTAGAACTATATGAAGTCTAAGAGTTATTTGCTGTTTATAAATTATATGGAAAGTTAGTTGGAGAGTAATTAAYGATTATTACATGTTTTGGGCGAGGAATCAACAATACTAGAATATCTAGCTGATGCTAATTTTTCTCCTTTTGTTTTCCAGAAAGTGCTATACTAGTGAATATTATTGAAAGAATGTGTTGGATGTAGCCGATTACCATGTTTGAGAGGCTTAAAGAGCATGCACATATGCTACAGTTTAGCTTTTTGATTAATTAATGGTCCTACAGTTCCAACAGTTGGTTACATTACTTGAAGGCAACATCACTAACACTRGTAAACTAGGTTTTCTTTTATTTTCCGTTGTTTTCTTATTATGAACTTCAATTCTTGTTCATGTTGATTGTTCRGTTGAGGATATTTTATATGTATACATGCATAATCATAATTTGTTAACTAAGGATCTGAAAGAGCAGGCACTGAGCAGTTATGGAACCAGGGAGMTTGTCTCTGGTYATCAACTTGATGACATCCCCAGTCATACTTGGAGTTGCTTGTTGTGATGGCAAGGCTTGTACTTTATCAGGCTAGAGTACTAGGAATTTGCAAACTTTCGGAGCTAGGGCATTAGAAAGCCGTAAAGGTGGACTCCCTATCTGATCCATACTCCTGATTGGGTTAAGTCAGAATGTTAGCAGGATCTCGAGGATGTTGTGGATCATATCAGCATCAGTGCACTTTGTGTTAGAAACTATATATTACAGTYTTGAAAATCTGGTGGACTTGATTTACTAGAACGCTTGAGTTAATAATGAAACAGTAAATAAATAATTGGGATTTTCTATTAGACATTATGGTGCTCTGTACAAATATATAATAAGCCATTGATTCCATTGTATATTTTTCATCAGGGCTTGTACTGTACACTTATTCTGATCCCTTCAAGCGGAGATGTAGTCTGATTTCCATCCCCTTTAATATGCAGGTGGGGGAAATGAACTGCCTGGTTTCTGAACTGGCTGATGTAGCAGCTCAAGAGAGAGCCATGCTTGATGAATGTGAGGCTCTGTTGGCATCGACAGCTGCAATGCAGGTATACTTGGTTTAACTCTGGAATTCATTTACTCTGGAATTCATTTGCGTCAGTGTGTAGTACATGTTATTTTTTTTCTCTTCTTCTATTTCCTTCTTATTCCTGCCTCTCATCATTCTCTTTATTGGGCAGAATATAGAGTAAAGAAAAAGAGATTGAATAGATTGGAAGCTAGAGAACATGGAAAGTTTGATGCATATACAACATATAAATTTTATTAACAAACAAAATTCTCCTAGAAAACTCAATGCTGTCCTTGAATCACAGATTTTCAGGCATAAATGAAGTAAGATAATGGAATAACTAACTTTTAATTCGTTGCACAAAAAGATATTCCAATTTTGATCAATCTTCTTGAACAATACTTATTGCTGGAGAGCCATTAGGGAGACTCTGATCCCAACAACAATCTTTCCCTCTGTATTTGTAGTATAGCATTCTACTTATAAATTATAATCACCACAATGTATAAACGGTCTCGAAATGATCAGAGAMTGCCTGGTGATTCCATTTTCCTACGGTCATGGATGCAATGCACCATMTCATTAGCAATTTCTCCAATTTTTTTAGTTTTATGACATTAATTCTGCAAAAAAGAATGAGAATCTACTTGTGAATATGTGGGGCTAGATATGATATTAGCAGCCCAACAATTATTTTGTTCATTCGCCTGCAACTACACCACCTTATATGTGTTTGGTTTCTTTGATAGTTGATGATTTTGCATCTCAACTTGATGCAGGTAGAGGAATACAGCCTTAGGACCAAKCTTATACAATTGCAAGAAGCTTGGAGGACTGAACGACTCATACTCGGCAACTAAAGGACTAACGGATTCTTCTYAGAAGAAAAACTAACAACTTTCACAATCCAATTTCAGCTCTGCTTCCTCAGGTTCATAGAGAGTGTAAATGCAATACATATACACATACAGTATATGTTCTTCTCCTGCAAACTCCGGCTGAAAAATTGTAAGTTTTTTTTTTTTTTTTTTTTYCCTCTTCAAATCCTAGTTTTGTTAGGGATAGAGCTGTTACCTCATCAGCTCTTCATGTAATATAACGATCTCTAATGAAATGAAAAGCAAGGAAGAAAAAGGTTGAAAGTTCAATGAAGCATTTCTCTATATGTACATGTACATATAAAAGCAATTGTTCAAAACAAAAATAAAATAAAATAMAATAAAGTTTTTCATTTTTTGGCAACAGTGACTGGTCTYTGAGAAAAGCCRTGATAGAATGAGRTGCTCTGAATACATRAGATGCCTTTCCCATGTTCATCCCTTTTTAAGTTTTAGTGCGTTATTGGATGCATGGAGCTCTTGTACGTCTCTGTACACTGTATGGTAGAATGAAAGAAATCTAATGAACACTAGGCAGGGAACATAYTCTCAGTTCCTTATCTGCTTCTCCTGCTAGCGCTTTAAGAAAAGCTGTCTTCCMTGAACCAGGAGGCCCAAGAAGCAGTGTCAACCTGATACCAAGTAAAATGTCAAGCATATAGGTTAGCACTTAGCACATGAAAAGAATCCAAAAGCAAAATCAAGCTTCAACCAAAGCAATGTTCAAATCAGGTTTTGTTTAATGAAATTTGTTGACCATTCTTTTTAATCGGTCATCTGAGTCTTCAAAATGTAACAATATGGCTCTAGCTACTTATGATTGAATCTGCCTTGATGGTCTTATAATTCCACTCACATCCTGAAGTATTTTAACCACCCTTTTCTTTGATGGAGAAAACCCAATCATTCCGAAGTGCAGACCGCCCAATTATGATGGTCTTAYAATTCCAGTCATACCTTCATGGAATGATCGAAGGACACGAGAAGCCTTTTGAATGATCTCCCTCGYGCAGACCGCGAAGCTACTTAAGACTACAGATTAATGATTTCGWGTTTTGACAACTCATTCTACATCTATTGCAATTTGAATCAGCAGTTCAGATAAATTTCTAATACATKTGTTCCACGAATATTGAATCTTTCCARTATCTTTTTSGACCAAGTACCTTGAATYATGATCTATGATCTTAGATGATTTGGACAAAAACAATTTCAAATCTGAAGCCATGAGTCAAGAATTTGAACTAAAGTATAACTAATCAAGAATCAATGACTCATCCACTTAATAGTTTAACTTAAACGACCATCAAATAGTTTAAAATGCTCACTTGCCTCAGGCTATAAACCTAGCCCAATAAAAATCACCAACACGACAATCTTTATTCCATATGTTACTAGAAATGAACATAAGATCACATAAAATGTCCCTGGGAGTTTCTGCTCTCGTACATTATTCATACAGCACAAGCCATAAGTTGAATAAATAGCTAACCTAATCCCGATCACAAGTAATCCTGAAAATATCAACACTACAAGTTTGGAGGGATGGCTTTTTGCTTCTCATAGAATCCCCTGACCGCACCTTCAACTCCAAAAGCAAGGCTCAAGAAATACTTCCTAGTAACACAAGAGTTCAAAATAATTACACTCTAATTACTGCTCAACAAAAGAATACTAATGTCTTTAGTATTCCAGAGTGTGCTGCTGCGGTGGATCTTAGAAATTGAGATTTTTATTCTTAATTCAATAGAGGAAATACACAACCTAAGCTGGAAAGAACATGTAGAACACACATGACCGAGATCATCCAAGAAAGCCAATTTGAGTAGGATATAAGATACAAAAGCTTAGGCCCTTCCATTAATTAGCTGCATCTCGACTGTAGTAGGCATCAAGTGTCTTGGCTGGAATTCGGTGCAGTAGCTCACGAGGAAAGATCCGAAGTAAGGTCCAAGCTAAATCAAGTGACTGGAAAATATTACGGGTATCATATGCTCCTTGTGCAACAAACTTCCTCTCAAATTTGTCCAAGAACTCCAGATACAGCTGTAATGATTCAAAAACAGTTACTTTATCATTATTATTGTGATCATATGGCTAGAGAAAACAAAAAACTGATTTTCTTGACTAACCAGATCTTCAGAAGAAAGAGCTTCTTCTCCAACCACAGCTTTCATTGCCTGCACATCCTTTCCTATGGCATAATTTGCATAGAGCTGAAGTTTCAAAGAGATGGAATATTAATCAATAACTCATAATAATAATAGTGGTTAAATAGGAACGGAGCAGCAAACTTGAAAATTTAGTAGATGAATAGCTCAAGTTACCTGGTTGGAAACATCAGCATGGTCCTTGCGTGTCATACCCTCACCGATGGCACTCTGCAATATTTAAACAAGATACAACATAACATTACCATGCAGCTATATTATGTCAGTCTTGTAATAGTGAGAGAAGAAAGACATTCACTAAGRTGCTAATATAAGCAACTGCATAAAGCCTTGACTGACCTTCATTAAACGAGACAAGGAGGGAAGCACATTGATCGGAGGATATATCTGATAAATTCAAAGAAGAGCAGCTCTGTTAGACAGATCAATATCCATAAAAAACAAGAGATTTGGGGGAAGCGAAGAATGGGAAAGCAAACAAGAAACCTACATAAGCCAACGTGAAAATGGTTCGTGACTAATACTGTCCTTCGTAAATGACCAGTTTTTTACCAAGCAAGCCTAATAATCCCTTTGGTAATTGGCTTATCCATTAAAGTATATATAAATTTGAAAATTTTCTAAAATAGATTGAAGAAAATTGTGGTTATTTTTGGCTCTGGAAGTAGTTCCTCGAAGAAATGATCAAGGATTACATAATTCTCATAAGATTGCCATGCAAGAAATTTGATACCATGCATTCTGAACTCTGAACTAGTCCAACAAATCAGAAACTAAAACATGTCGACAGTGTCACTTATTAATCTAACCTGCCGATTGTGAAGCTGTCTATCAATATATATCTGTCCTTCAGTAATATAACCCGTAAGATCTGGTGTCGGATGTGTGATATCTAAGCAATCAAAACCAACAAAGTCAGATTCTCAACCCCAATAAAGAGCAAGTGAAAATATTAGCACACAGGTATCTGAAATTAGTAGTGGTCAAATCACCATCATTGGGCATGGTCAGGATAGGAATTTGTGTAATTGAACCCTTGCGCCCTTCAATACGTCCAGCACGCTCATAGATTGTTGCCAAATCAGTATACATATAACCAGGATAACCACGTCTTCCAGGCACTTCCTCCCTAGCAGCAGACACCTGAAATGCAAATTACTTTTTCAACAGCATGCTGTAAACTTCATACTAGAAAAGTCTTCATTAAGTTCGAACTGAAAATTCTGAACTGCAGAAAGTTCGATAATAATAATAAACTGCTAGCAAGTACTTTTCACATGTTACCTCACGAAGAGCATCTGCATAAGAACTCATATCAGTCAAGATCACAAGAACATGTTTCCCACATTCATATGCAAGATATTCTGCAGTGGTCAGAGCAATCCGAGGAGTAATAATACGTTCTATTGTTGGATCATTAGCCTGTACAAAGTATTTAATTGAATATATTACATGACAGAATTTTCATGCTATAAAAAGAGAAATATCTCAAAGGGCAAATACTATATATTGTTACATAAGTCTATAATTTAAGWGAAATTACCAGATTTAAGAAAAGGGTCACTCTCTCCATAGATCCATTTTCCTCAAAATCACGTTTAAAAAACTGTGCTGTCTCCATGTTAACTCCCATAGCTGCAAAGACAATGGCAAAGTTGTCCTCTTCACCATCCTGTAATGTAAACAGGATAACAGAACCATTAGTAATATGAACAAGAAAAAGAATCCATCTCTTGGCAATGCAGATCCAAAAGCAGGATATTATAAGTGCATGTGAAAYAAATTGTCAAGTGCCACTAGTAAAGCAAGTATACTTGAGCTTTAAGCTTTCTGCATATATRCAAAAAAGTAGTCCACCTCTCAACTCCAGTAGATAAGATTTAACCTAAAGAATTCCAAGATGCMCTTAACAATCTTGGAGGAGGAAAAAGATATAACTACAAATATCTTATGGYTTTCATCCTATTATAGCAGCAATATATAGTAAAACAACCACATACCTCAAGAAGATTGTCAGATTTCTCCAACCGTTTTACTAGACCAGCCTGACGACAAATCTGGGCAGCTATTTCATTATGTGGAAGACCAGCAGCTGAGAAAAGAGGAATTTTCTGCCCTCTAGCAATTGAATTCATGACATCAATAGTTGAAATTCCTGTCTGTATCATTTCTTCAGGATAGGTTCTCTCACTAGGATTGATAGAACTCCCTGAGTAGTGAACGTTGACATGTTAAACAAAACTCCATATGTCAATGGAGGAACTACARAAAAGTAAAATACTTCTCCAGCAATACTTGCCAGATATATCCAAATATGCTTCAGGTAGAATAGGAGGACCATTATCAATGGGTTTTCCAGACCCATTAAAAATGCGACCAAGCATATCTAAAGAGACAGGAGTTTTTAAGACCTGCAAATAAAGCCACAGCTACAGTAAGGACTACCGATAGTCTGATCAAATAAAGAACAGTAGAAAAACTAATATACAATAGAGAGGTGGTTACGAAGTGTGATGTGAAATACTGCAGAAAAAGAAAATACATTTAAAATAAAACAAGACTTCATGATTTTTCTATGTAAAGCAGAATTCATGATATAAATAAAAACGGCAGCCATAAGCATCATTTCAGGTTCTAAAAAGTAACCAAAAGGAAAAAGATAAGGCCAGGAAAGAACAATTCACCTCGCCAGTAAACTGCACCGTTGTGTATTTGTTGTCAATTCCAGATGTTCCTTCAAAAACCTAATTACAATGACATGGAAAACTGTCAAAGTATTTTAGATGCATCGTATCCTATTAGATCTAGAACAACGAAGTGAAATTAACAAAATTTTATTTCTTAAGACGCATGCAGAAAGGTCAAGACAGAAATCCCAAGCAGAATTCTCAGTGTCTGCTATAAGGCAGCAAATAACATGAGCATCTGGAGCAAGAATTAAAATAGAAACCAGATTCCATCAACTTTGGGACATATTTATCAACTGTACTTATATCTGTTTTAACATGAAACATGAATAATGATGAGAGACGAATATTAATAGTTCCCCGAAAAAATGATTAAACTGCAGTTATATCCTGGTGTACAGGAATAGATTCTCCCCGTGCATAAAAAAATATCTCACATATCACACAAATGGTAATATATAAGGAAGTTATCCAGAAATAAAGTTATTTCCTCTTGGATGGTAATTCTTCATCTATCAAACATTCATCAAAATTGCAGTATCCCCACTCCAATTGATCATAATTGATTTACTCTTCCGATCCACCCTTCATTCGTCTAAATTCAAATGTCTACACTGCCCTCTAAGAACTTTAGAAAAGGAATCATATGCTACTATAAATCTTTATCCATAACCACTATTCACATTCTGTCTCTTTCATGCCCTCCACTTCCTACACACCTATATTGTGTTTCATCAGATTTTTAGTTCCTAAATACTTCAAATTCAACCTTGTCAATGCATATCCTTTCACTAAATTTAATAAAGCTGATACTACTTCAAATTATATTCGTAGATTAAATTCTATAATATTCAAAATCTTAAGATTTGAAATAAAACATAGATCAAACAGTTTCCGCCAAAATCTTTAGACCAGCAGAGCTCCTGGAGTTAGATTGTAACAATGGGATGCATGTATCTGAACTAAATTTTCTGYATTAATCTTCACATCATCAAAAAGCACAAGCACCAATATATTTTTAGAAAGAAAATTGAATTGTCTTTAGCCAATTTTCATATAGTTTCTTTCCCTTTTGTGTGAGTTGAAAATCATCCTGAAAAGGGGATCCAAAGAGAAGAAATAAAGTGAATGATGAGAAATAACTTCAACACAGATTGTTAATAAAATTACGTAAACCCATCAGGGSAGGAGAGCAAAAACATCATCTCACATAAGARGCACCTGGATGGGGCACAAAATATCCAAAATGAAACTGGGAAAATAGAGGGGGGRAAAACCTTGATAATTAACAGGAATATACTTGAATTTCCTAAAACTAATCACCTGGACAACTGCTTTTTCTCCATCAACTTCCAAGACTTGTCCACGTCGAGTTGTTCCATCTCCTAAACGAATATTTACAATCTCCTGGTACTTGGGTCCCTGCATTACATAGAAAAATAATATGCATGACAACAGGTTGTGCCTAAATGTGTGCACGTATGTATTTATACAATAATGGCATCMATTAGCTTCTTTACAAATGGTAATCACTGAATGGAAGTCAACAAAAGAAGATGATATGCACCTTCACTTTCTCAAGGATAACCAGTGGACCAGCAACTCCTGAGACAGTTCTATATTCTGAAAAATGCCAGACACACAAGTGAAAAAAAATGAAAATATCAACATATACACTGTGAGATTATGGGAAAGAGATCTAAATTGTGATTTATATTAAACAGAAAAGTTAAAGAATTAGTGAAAAAGGTTTTTGAAAAATAGAAGATTTTATAGATAACTTGAGTATGCAATATCACAAATGACCAAGATAATCAGCTCTTCTATTCCATAGCTCCATTAGAGAAAGCACACAAAACCAAACTTCTTGAATATAATATACCAATGTCAAATACAAAAAGATGTCAAATAGCTCTCAAATGAACGCTTCAAAGGACCCCTCGAAAAGAATGGAAGATGGGGAAGAGGGRGGCGAGGAATTTGGAGCTTCAATAATTCTTTTCAAATGAAAAGACCTCAGTCACTGCATTACCAAGAAACCTTTCCTCAAAATTCCTATGAAATGGGAAACTATAACAGCAAACCAAACAACTTTGTCTTGTTTCTTTTTCCTTTCGATAACTTTAGAAAGCAGATTTACATCAAGACGTTGAAACTCCAGCATCTCCAATACATACCAATTGAAAGAATTTAAAGCCCCACTCATTAGCTCATTTGAAAACAACTATTGCTTGTTTCATTATCTCAAGACCTCGACATACCTTGACCTGATGTCACCATAKCAAAAGCATACCTTCTGAATCAGTACACTTTCATCCCAGAAGAGAACTTCAACCAAATCGAAACATAGTAACTCATCGGCCCCAATAACAGCGAATCCAACAGAGTCATGATCATATTGTTCTAATATHTCTGACAAGCAAAGTAAAAAACTACAAGCCACACCTAAAATTGTCAATCCTCTATCAAGAGAACATCTATACGATAGCATAAATGCTGTTCGCTAAATTGTTTAACCAAGCCTCACAAGTTCGAAGACAATACACGCATATGTTGCATAGTAAACATATTCTCCAAACATATAGTGAAACTTACCCATGCCAATTTCTAGCGTTCCCTCCTCCATGTCGATACCGTTTCCCACTACACCCATACTTCAGTAAACCTAAAAAAACATCAAACACAATAACCAACGAATCAATCATGTCAGATGCTACTGTTAAGTAAAGGCAGTTGCTTTGACTTCTCAGTCACTTCACATCGGTAATAATAAAGAACATTCTTAACAAGCACAATTCATCTCAACAATRTTCAAAATCCACAACAGTCAAATTTAATCAAACTGTCTATAAAACGAAAACGAACAGATATCAATAAGAAAAACAGAAACAAGCATGGAGAACCGAGAATTTGATGGGGAAAAAAATAGCATCTCTAATAGCTACGAAGTAGAAGAGATCAGTTTTCTACCGAATCTTGTTGAAGATTAATAAATATTAAGAGATTAAACTCATAAACTTARTAAGCTGCTGAGTATTTTACCTTGGATTTGAAGGCTAAGAGCACGAAAGCTGCTATTAAGGAATTTGCAGCACAGAAGTGCGGCRGTACAGATCCACAATTTACTTGCCAAATGCCGAATATTGCCTTTCTGATTCTCACTTGAACGATGATGGGGGCTCCAGATCCATAAACATCCCACGACCGCACAAGGGACGTGTTTGCCAACTCCTATTTTAATATTCTTCTTTTTTTTTTTTTTTTCTTATGAGATCTGGTTTTAATATAAGTACTTTCAATTTCTCATTCTGTCTTATTTTCGTGGAAGAGATAATTCTCTATTTATGTTTTTTTTTTTTTTTTGGGGGGGAGGCAGGATACGGGTATATGAAGTGAAATTAATGTTTCATATAATTGATTTTTCTTAAGAAAAATAGATTTTTTTAATAAAATGAATTTTAGATTTTTTGGTACACCTCTTAATATACTTCTATGGAAGAGACGAAAAGGAATTGAGAGGGTTAATAGTATATATATGGTACTCTCTCGTTAGTACTAATAAATATGACTTTCATATATCTTTAATTCCTAACATGGGAGAGAAGAAGAAGTTTTTGATGGGTTAAGAATATACATGTATTAAACTATAATAAATAAGTGGTGTTATAATTGGTGTGAGAAAATATATTAACCGTGTTATAATCGATGTTAGATGCTATATAAAATAATAATAAATTTTTTTTAAAAAAAACTCCTAAATTGTGAAGGTAAAATTATCAAATTTATGTTTTGTTTTCATTTAGAAATTTTTTATCAAATTGTTTCTAATTTTTTTCTTGTGCATTGCTATTTGTATTTTGACATCATTAATTTAATTTTTTATTCGGTGGGACTTTTTGATAAAGGTGAAATTCCTATTAAATTTTTTAATATTAAGGATTCAAATTCGAAATTCTCTAATGAAGAAAAATGAACTCCTTTCTCTCGATTTACAAATACATTTGAAATTATTTTTTCCAAAATTTTATTTTGATTCCAGCTCTTATTAAAGGTTGGCCTTTAACTCTGTTTTCTATTAACCTACTAATTAATTATGGTGCTACCATATGATGATATAGGTTCTTCACAATTCGCCGGGAAGCGAGGCGAAATCTATTAATAAAATAATGAATAATTAATAGATAAATTTCGAAGATCATCTCCCGCCAAAATCAAATAATTCTAGGTATGTAATATCGTTTTCTTTCATCTCGTCTGGTCGGCAATTATTCCGTCAATCCCCAGATGATTTGCAGAGCCGTAGCAGCCACAGTGCAACGGGACGGAAACTTCTTCTTGAGCATACTGAATAAGGTCACTACCGTCTCACAGCTCAACCAAATTCACGCCCAACTCATTCTCAATGGCTTTAGCAAAAACCTCATAACCATCACGAAGTTAACCCACAAGCTCTTTGATTTGAAAGCCTTTTCCCAAGCCAAGCTTCTCTTCGAATCTTTGTCCAGCAACATCTCTCCTGATCTTTTCTACTATAATGTCCAAATTAGAGGCTTCTCTCGGAACAATTCTCCTATTGATGCTGTGTCTCTTTTTTACCATCTTCGTCGGAAAACCGCCCTTAAGCCCGATAAATTCACTTACGCTTTTGTGGTTTCGGCGATTTCCTCATCTGGGCTTGAAACTCTCGGGATTTTGCTTCATGGGCAAGTTATACTTTCAGGTTGTAGTTCAGATTTGTTTGTAGGATCCGCTTTGGTGGATATGTATATGGGCTGTACAAGAATCGCGTCGGCGTACAAGGTGTTTGAGGAAATATCTGAGCCGGATACCGTTCTTTGGAACACTATGCTTTCTGGCCTGGTGAAAAACTATTGCTTTTTTGAGTCTATCCAAGCTTTTCGCAATATGATAGCCAATGGTATGCTGCTGGATTCCACTACGTTTGCAGTGGCTCTTTCCGCGACTGCTGAGATGCAGGACTTAAGGACAGGAATGATAATTCATAGTCTGGCCGTGAAGTCTGGTTATCAATCTCATGATTATGTGCTTACTGGTTTGATTTCATCGTATTCAAAATGTGGAGACGTTTCAACTGCTCAGTTTTTGTTTGAACTAATAGAGAACCCAGATTTAATTTCGTATAATGCAGTTATTTCTGGGTTTTCATGCAATAATAARACTGAATCTGCAGTAAGGCTGTTCAAGGAATTGCTTCKTTTGGGKAATAAAGTGAATTCTAGTACAGTTGTCGGATTAATTCCTGTGTCTAATCCATTTGGTCATTTGGAACTTACATGCTCAATTCACGGATTCTCTACAAAGTCCGGTATGATTTTGTGTTCCTCTGTTTCAACTGCATTGATTACAGTTTATAGTAGACTAAATGAAATTGAATTTGCAAGAAAGCTTTTTGATGAGTCATCTGAAAAGAGCTTGGCTTCATGGAATGCAATGATCTCTGGTTATGCACAAAATGGATTCACTGAAATGGCCATATCTCTATTTCGTGAAATGCAGGCGCTTGATATCCATCCAAATCCCATAACGATTACCAGTATTCTTTCAGCATGTGCTCAACTTGGAGCTCCAAGCCTAGGAAAATGGGTCCATCATTTGATAAAAAGGGAGAATTTTGAGTCTAACATATACGTGTCGACGGCTTTGATTGACATGTATGCAAAGTGTGGAAGCATTGAAGAGGCTCAGAGATTATTTGAAACCATACCAGATAAAAATGTGGTGACCTGGAATGCCATGATTTCTGGGTATGGACTTCATGGACATGGAAATGAAGCTTTATTAGTCTTTGATAAGATGCTAGGYTCTGGAGTTACTCCGACAGGTGTTACTTTCCTTTCTGTTTTGTATGCCTGCAGTCATGCTGGCTTAGTGGAAGAAGGGAAAAGAATCTTCCATTCTATGATCCACGAACATAGTCTTAAGCCCTCACCGGAGCATTATGCCTGCATGGTTGATCTCCTTGGTCGAGCAGGAAAATTAGAAAATGCTTTGGAATTCATAAGTCAGATGCCTGTTAAAGCAGGTCCCGCTGAATGGGGTGCATTGTTGGGTGCTTGCATGATTCACAAGGACACTAACCTGGCTCAGTTTGCTTCTAATAAGTTATTTGAAATGGACCCTAAAAGTGTAGGATACTATGTTTTACTATCAAACATATACTCAACAGATCATAATTATCCCCGGGCTGCTTCAGTGAGGCAAATGGTTAAGAAAAGAAATCTAGCCAAAACTCCTGGTTGTACTTTAATTGAGTTGAACGGAACCCCACATGTCTTTACAAGCAATGACCAGTCTCACCCACAAGCAGCAGGAATTTTTGAAATGCTGGAAAATTTGATGGGAAAGATGAGGGAAGCAGGATTCCAGACAGAAACTGTTGCTGCTTTGCATGATGTGGAGGAAGAAGAGAAGGAGCTAATGGTAARAGTCCACAGTGAGAAATTGGCTATTGCTTTTGGACTTATAGCATCTGAACCAGGAACAGAGATTAGGATCATCAAGAACCTTAGGGTTTGTTTAGACTGCCACAATTTTACTAAGTTTGTGTCCATGATCACAAAACGACTTATTGTGGTAMGGGATGCAAACAGATTTCATCATTTCAAAGATGGTTCCTGTTCTTGTGGAGACTACTGGTGAATGACCATTCATKCACCAATGAGGATTGTTAGGTGCGGAACAGTACATTGTGCTCAATCTATTTATTTTGGATGAATAAATCGGAATCACTCCTGTTAGTTGCTGCAGATCTCTTGTGACGCTGGGAGAAATAATTTCTTAAGAAAGAAGGKGATACAGAGGTTTGTCATGCCCCTGGAATGAAATTGCCTGTGCTTGTGTTCTGTTTCTTAATGACAAGATAATCTAAAATCCAATGAATTTTTATAGAATCCCCAACAATACSAGGGGGTCCTTTTGAATGATAAGACAACATTCTTTTGGCTACTGTTWTAAAACTTACGAGAACTCTACCTGAAAATTCACTGATCCATCCTACCTATCTGGTAGTGTTGGGAGGATGACCAAGGCTGTGAGGTTTTTATGTTTYACAGCCTTAACATTTCGCTCCAAAATGTTTCTTACATGAATGTTGATGTTTTAAGTTTTAAGTGAGGTTTTCAATCCCTTTTCTCTCGCTGTTCATAGAATTTTAGCCCATAATACATGATTTTCCTTAAATGAATTGCAGATTTTTTTGAAGTATAGTRAGTTGTTTTTAATCAGCTTTCCTATTATCACTGAAGCCAGAATATTTTTTCTTATCACCCCTTTGTCTTCGCTTACATGTACGTCTTTTTTATGCTAGCAACATAATCAACTTCTTGATTCAGTTTTGAAGAAGCTCTGCATTGTGATTGCACAGGAAGTCATCTGGATATATTTATATTGAACATGAATTAGTCCTTTGCAGCATGAAGGATGAGAGACAATTTTCTCAGAGAACAAGATGGTCAGGTATAACTCCTATCTCTCCAATCTGGCATCATTTKAATATGAAAGGATGTTCCTGTGAATGGTACAAATCGAGGTAGGCCAACTCTTGTCAAATACATGGGTAATAACTTTTGATGTGTTGCAACTCTTTATCTTTTATGGCTTCTCATTTTAGTTTTTTATTTTTCCAATACACGCCTAAATAGATTTCAGTGAGTTAGATTCCAGTGTCATTGCCTTACAATTCTTCACAATGCATAGATCTGAGAAGATAAGTTGATCGTCTGCAGCCCAAAAAGAACAGAAAGAAAAATAAAGGTAAAAAGATAAAGTAATCTTCAGGCTGCRATCAATTTGCAAACAGCACTTTCTATGTTTAAATGTACAAAATTGAGTAAAATCCTCATGCYAGACAAAAATTTCACAGGTGACTTATTCTTTCTTCTTCCACTCCACTTTGTTTGGTCATGCATCAGAGCTTTGATAGCAAAACGTAGATATATTTCCTCATCAGAATTCAGCAGGAAACTAAGCAAGATATTCTAGCAATTGAGACCGCATTGCTTGACATCAGGACCTTTAGTCTTTAGTACGAAAGGATCAATTCGGACCCACAGCAAGGAGAAGATAGAAGCAAGGAGTACCGACCATATGATGACAATGGTGGGTGTCCTATTCTGCCTGCCCATTAGACCTTTAAGGAATGGATATAGATGAACAATCACCCAAAAGGCAAAGAAAAGCTTCCCGAATAAAGGACCCCAGGATTGGTAACCATTGTTTATGGCATCAGAGATGCCAGCCACAACACCAACGAGGTTTATTATTAGAACTGTGGTCGGAGGGATTAGGAGGGTAGTCCATTTGAAAGTATATAGCTCCCCGAAGTCTTCGTCATCTGATGCCTTAGATGTGACCGTGAAGTTGGTATCAATCCCTGCCAGAATCTTGAGAAGACCTTGTACAACGGCAAATAGGTGAGCAGAAATACCACCAATTACCCAAAATTGCTCATTTCTCCACCACTCCTCAATGCTAACTCCACTCCACCTTAGCTCCAGGATACCAGTGGCAAAGATAGAAAGGAAGAGAGCAATGAAAAATAAACTGGCAAAGGTGCTTATCTGAATCAAGTAAGGACAACAAAGACCAAATTTATATTAGAATAAAACGATGAAGAAATWAAAGAAAGCAGTCCTTGAAATAGAAACCTGGAGAACTGTTTTAAGAAAAGCAATTTAGCTGCTAATTCTGAAGAATCCCTAGTCAACTATGAAAAAGAAGGAATATCGATAATGGTCTTGCCTCTGGCATTATGAATTTATCAGTGAGCAAGCAGATGGCAGGGAGTGTACAGTAAGCCAGTAGAGGTATTGAGGTGAAGGGATAGACAGTCGTGTTGACATATGCAAATCGTTCGAGCCATTTGAGTTTTCCTCCCTTGTAGCCGTACCAGRCTGGGCTATGTCTACTGAAAAATATCTCAACAGATCCAAGAGCCCACCGAAGCACCTGATTGAGACGATCTGAGAGATTAATGGGAGCAGATCCCTTAAATGCAGCTCTTGCAGGCATACAGTAAATGGATCTCCAACCCCGACAATGCATCTTGAAGCCTGTCAGGATATCTTCTGTAATAGAGCCATAAATCCAACCTAACTGCATGGTTCAGAACCCATAGGGTTAATACATATGTGAGAATAAATGTACTAATGCAAGAATGAAGGATAATTTATATGTATTGCAGGACATGGTATAACATCTTACTGTAGTAGCATTCATGTAGAACAGAAGTTCTGAACTTCAGGACTTATACTGAAGTACAAGTAATATCAAAACTTGTAACTGCTGTTAATTCATGAAAACAAGGTACTGACAAAGGAGAAGATTTTGAATTCACAAATCTGCTTGATCTGATATTATGATTATTTTAGTACCTCTGTACCCCATTCTGTTTTGTCCTCATAGCCGCAACTGATTACATGAATAGCTTCTTTGAGCAGGGCRGCTGGGCTGGAGGAAGGTGGAACACCCCCTTCAACCATTAAAGTCGAAGTCACAAAAATTGCTGACTGCCCAAACTTCTTCTCAAAGTTCATTTGAGAAATCAGTATTTCTTTGTCATCATCAAATCCTAAGAAAGAATTATATAAATCCACATAGTTAGGGAAGACTCAGAATAGGGAGATCAATTAGGCAAGTGTGGTAGAAAACACTTTAAATGAAGTAAACTAATAAGTCCAGCAATTAGATRAGASGCAAAGGATGTCAGAGAAACCTTGAACTGCAATATCTCCACTGACTCCATGTTTTGTATATTTTTCAAGCTTTTTGCGGCGTCCAAAACAAGGGCAACAATCACAGCTCACCATTTTTGGGCGCTTTGAACCTTTTGGTGGTTCATAGCCATATAAAGCTTGTCTTCGGAAGACACATCCTGTACCCACATACACAGGACCTTGGATTCCATCAAGCCCCTTCATGTTAATCTGCCCAAAGAAAGAAAATAGTTTAGATCAAGAAGCAAAAGCTTGCAGAATGTAAAGAGAAAAGTGGGAAAAGATTGTTTATTGTTGATGCACTTAAATTCAGAAAACTGAATTTAAAGTTTCTTTTAGTGACTTGCCATAAAAGGAAAATTAGTACTAATTTTGGAGCTTGTGCAGGGGGGCTTACATCAAAGAAGACCGTGTTTCTGTTGGCATATCTATCRTGCCTATCAATGCCATCAAATCTCTGAGGAAACTGGACATAGCAGACCTTCTTGCCAATTTGTGGATCCATCAGGAAACACATTGCCTCTCTGACAGCCTTGCTGTTGTTTATGTAATGGTCACAGTCCAAGTTCAACATGAATGGAGCATTTGTAAGCACACCAGAGACACGAACCTGTAGAATTTCATCTTACATAAAACTAGTTTCTAGTTTCCAATTGAAACATACGATGTTTTTCTCTATTTAAGTTGTCAAATAATTGCTGAAACAATTGATGAAGATCTTGTGATCTGTACCAGGGCATTCATTGCACCAGCCTTTTTGTGATGCTGGAAACCAGGCCTTTTCTCACGAGAAACATAAACAAGGCGAGGGAGTTCGTGTCCTTCTACGTCGTGCCCTCCGCTATGCCCTAAAAAGACTTGAATCATACCAGGATGATCCTTAGTATTGTTTCCAGGCCATGGTGTTCCATCCTGCATGATCCACCCCTCTGGAGGAACTTTTAGAGCTTTGGCAACCATTGCATTAATTCTTACCTTAAATTCTTCGTACTCTCGCTGTCATATGTAGGGGGGGGGGGGGGGGATGTAACTTGGTTTTTAGCAAAGTCTGGTTTTCATTTGGAGCTTTCTGAAATCATGAGTTCTCAGATCTTACCTTCATTGCTCGTCGCTCCTTTACAAATGTTGGCTGCACTTTATCCTTAAGATAATCAATCTTCAGCGAGAAATACATCTCAGGTGCTCGAGGCTCTATGGAAAATTTCTTGCAGAAAGGAACCCATTTTCGAGCAAACTCTGCAGTTTCTGATAGTGCTTCAAATGTACACATTGAAGCTCCATCATCTGATATGTAGCATGAGATTTTATCCACTGGATAATCCATTGCTAATATTGAGAGAACTGTATTAGCAGTAACAAGAGGAGGTTCCTTCAAGGGATCCACTGTACTGACAAAGACATCAATTGGAGCCAGCATATTTGGTTCACCTTCTCTCTCGTACCTGCATTGAGTTTTGTCAATTTTTATTGCATAACTTGGTCTTCGCTGGAATTGAAAAAGAGRTGCTTCGAAATATGGTAGAAGCATGTGCTGCTGTTCTATTAGAAAAGGAGAACTCCACTAGGGATGAGGAAGTATATGATTTACATTTTCGACTGTCTTTTATTACCTCTACTATGAAGTTTCAGTCAGCTTCCTTCTCTACTGTCTTCTCTCCTTTTTCTTTATTACAGTATCACTCATTCACTCTGGTTGTGAAGATCTCTCAACCATTGTTTACTGCTTTTCCACAATAAGAGGTAGTAACTGATAAAATTTCTCTCTCTCTCTCTCTCTCTTTTCAGCCTTATATTTTCTGGTCATGCATCTCAATTTTTATCAGCTGCTTGGGCTTAGGAAACATGATTTCTTGAATGGTAACTAAAGATAGAGCAACACTCTTTTTACTTAAGTTCAGTTGCTCGAACTAATATTTCTCCCTCCCTGGTCCCTGAAACCACTCCCCTCTTTCTTACTTTCCGGTGAAACTATTGTGGTGCAACTCAAGTCTAAACTGGTCCATGTCTTTTCTAGTGAAGTTCAAGAATTAGTTCTCATTTCATTTTAAAGGCTTCTTAATGARGAGTTTCAGAAGCAAYGGTGCAGAACACTAGATTTGGAATTTGTCTCCTAATGTATTTGAAGATAGTCTTTTTCACCTGAGAGAAAGGCGATCCAGATAAGTCTCGCGACTGATAGGAAACCATTTGGGGAACTGATCGAGAATCCATGAGAAGGCAAACCAGATTTCACATATGATGGAAGTYAGCCAGAGGCCAATTGCATCATGCACAGGGTGCAAGATTCTATAACGGAGAAAGAACGCTAGAATCACTAGCCTAGCCACAATCACCATCCGATAAGGATTTATCAAGCTAGATGCAATAGGCACTTTCCTTGATAGTGGCTGTCTTGCTTCATCTATCCTGCATTGTTACAAACATAAAGAAMTGACCTAAGTTATCATCTTGTATTTTGATTGATCAACATTTTCCATTTGGATTTAGTACTTACATAGCCATGTCAGGGTCTGCTGAATCATCAGGTTCTGCTACCAAATTGCCTTGCTGCTGTTTCCAGTCTTCCATCCTTTCTTTCCAACCTCCTCCTTTCTTATCATCCCATCTTGCACTTCCTGGATTGCAGCCATCAAGTTTAGAAAACTAACAATTTCCGTGTGTGAATGTGAAAGCTTTTCAGTTGGATTTGTAGAACATACCAGGCTCTGAAACTGGATATGGATGCACACGTTTGTGCAGGGAGGAACCCAACATTTGATCTCCATTGGGATAACTTGATATGGGAAATTCACAACTTACCTGCATGCATCAGTGTATATGTGAGGAGTACTGATGAATATATGCAAGTTCATGATATGATAAGTCTTTATCTTACCGGCAGAGAGCGGCCACCAGAAATGACAGGAGGATATAGAACAGCATCATCATCATCTGGTCCTCTTCCATAGCTCATCTTCCCATGAAGCATTGCTTCAGCAATCTTTGTATTCTCTTTTTGCTCATCATCAATGTTGAACTCATGTTCAATGTCATCTACATCTTCTTCGTCTTCATCACCGGCCACCCTTGGACACCCTTCACATTACATATCAGCAGGACAATAAAATGCATCAGACAACCAGATTCCGGACAAACTGTCAGCTTTAAAAACGGGTTTGAGTCCACTTTCGCATTGTGTTTACCTTTGAGCCTCTTGTATCTCGTTTTGCACTGAGGGCAATTTTGGGTTCCTTCTCTTCTCTCATACTCATAGCATGGCCGGCAAACTGGAAAACCACACTCATTGCATGCAACGAACAAATCTCCATCAACAGTGAGGCCAATCTGATCACCACATATCTCACAAACTTGACCAGTTAAATCTTTCAAGGGTTTTGGCTGCAATCATAAGAAAAAACCACAAAGTTATGCATTGCCGACATAGCATGACAAGGTACGTAAATGGTTAGACATTCTTAATTCACAGAAGCTACCTCTTCATGGCCGTGGATGACAACGAGCTCATTCCGGTTGTGTGAACCAGCGACGAGACCTGCKCTGGCTTCCATGGAGGTGGAGAGTAAGGAAGAAGATGGTGGTGTCTCTAAGGTCAGATGGAGAGAGGTCCCTTTTAAGGGTAGTGTGAGAGTAGTTGCTGTTTCTCTGACACAGTCTCTTTCTCTTTACTACCTAATATGTGTCCACATAGGAGGATACTGTTAGTTGCAGAGTCTCCATTGCCTTGAAGCAAAGCTTGCTCTGCTTCAACAACCATGCACGTTCTCTCTCCTTAGATATTTTCCTTTTTCTTTTTCTATTTTCCTTTTCATATCACCTTCGAAGTTCATTTTGTATTTGACACCTTTTCCTCTTGTTGTAAAATCTTCAACCGAATTTTTAATGTTAATTTCTAATTGAAGACGAATAAATTCAATTGTAATTAATTTATTATCTTCAAGCATATGAATTATTTTAGAAAATTCATGTATTACGAATTTTAAAAATTAATMAGAATATATAATTACAACGTACGTCTGTTTGAACCACATTTTAAAATTGATTTGCTGCTCGCTTGGTTTAGCTTGATTCATTTGGAAGGAAACCTCGAAGAAAACTGACATTTCAACCATTTCCTACTGCTCTATAATGTGGTTTTTCTGTCATGATCTAGTTCTAGCTCGATTGTTATACTAAAACAATAGAAAAGAGATACAAAGAAAAAGCCCTGAAGCCTCAATTAATAACTTTCAATTTTTTTATTTCGAATTCTCTAATACACTTTAATATTCATAAATTGAAATATAACGCATATATATATATATATGTAATTTCATCAACACCTTAACGTCATATTTTAATTATTATAATAAAAAGTGCATAGCATAGCATTTACTAAAACGATCACTAGCCAATTTTCACTTTACTCAGCAAATTCAAAATGTTCACAAATTGCGAAGTGCATGCATCAGTCAATGCTATTGTGACAGTGCAGGAAAATATGATAAACCCTCTATTAAGAGTGCATTTAGATCTGCCTGTTACGGATCATCAAGTATCAGGTCAATTGTGTTAACCATATTGTGAAACATTGGCAGGAGAATGCTTAGGCCTTAAGAACTTCCAGGGAMAGTGTAAATGTTAGGTCAATCAGTTGGTACCTCTTCATCTGAAGTGAGGAATCTCTCCAAGTATGTGAATCAGGTGCACATCGACACATCAACAATAGAATTGTTATCCAAGATTCAACACCTGGTGAGATTTTGAATGGAGCTTCCTTTTCCATTTTCTGTTTCTTGCTAGTTCTAACACCAATAATGCTTCAAAAGAGCAGAAAAGTCTTGATTGAGTTAAATGCAAAACACCTCCCTTACACAACTAGGAGAGACAATTGTCTGTATTCATGTATTCCTAGGTTTTGTAGAGAAGTAAACTACGAAAGAACCAAAGATTTTTGTTTTTCTTGACAATCATTGTTAACAGACATGARTTCCTGCAGATAATACAGGTAGAAAGCATGAAAACGCATTACCATCTAAGTACTTTATATGCCAGAGCATGGGATGATATGTCGTTCTATAGAACGGAGGGAAAAAAATAGAATGGGGTTTTCTTTTGAGCAATTTCCTATCATATGCAGCTACAAAATTGATAAGGGCTACTTCTATTTTACATGAGGAAAAGATATTTTACTTCTACAGTGTAATACACCAATTCTATACAAAGGACAATAGATCCTGCGGAGATTCCTGCCATAGTATAGTATTAGTGAAGGACTACCAGTCCTGCATAAAATGATCATTCAATCCTAAAGCAGAGTCAGACATTAGCTGAGACTTCATTTGCTGTTTTCTCCTTTTCCTTTGGTTGTGCCTGAGCTTTCTGTACAAGAGCCTTGTTTGGAACCAAAACTATGAATATGTTCCTGTCTCTAAAATTTTTGTTCTCCTCGGTTGCAAGCTGAGCGCAGCAGCCAAAGAAGAAGAGAAAGARCAAAATTTGGTGTCAGAAAATAGGACATGCCTTATTCGTAACTAGTTCAAAATTTTATGAGAACCAGTAGAAGCACACAGAGCATTGACCTTGCAAAAGTTACGAGGAGAAATTCCAATTCCAAAAAGGATTTGAAGATGGCACATTAACCTGTACCCAAACATAACAGTTGTAGGCTTCTTAAGGAAGAAATCATATTATTTCCTCTTTTCTTTTCAGCAAGCACCAATATGTTGTCCAAACTACCTAGAAATTATTGTCCATTCCCATATTATGCAGAACATTTTGTTTAGCATTAATAAAGCTGCTTTAGAGGTTGAAACTGGAAGGCAAAGTGGAGAAGAAAAGCATGTAACTATGCCCTGCAAATTAAAGAAATTGAATGGAAAAATATCAAACAAAAAACACTAGCAAAAGAATTCCGTTCCCCCCCCCCCCCCCCGAGGAAGACTTTCTTGATAGATGTCAATGGAATATATTTTCCCCCGAGGCATGAGCAATAGTACTTTACAAGCAAGGGGAGCTCGGCATGGGATAATTCCAAAAAGGATCAGCTTTTGCAAAATCCAAAAGTAAAACCTAGGAATAACTTTGCTATATTATGATAATGAGCCTTTTCGGACACCTAGCAGGTAAAAATAAAGAAGCCTCTCTCAAATGTCAACATCAGATAAGGATACCATTGAATCCCTCCAGAATGATCCATCTGTGCTTTTCAGTTGTTAAAAGAATGGAACATGAACTCATAGACCAAATAAGAGAGCAAAATTAGTCAGCATCTTTGGAACATGAACTCATAGACCAAATAAGAGAGCAAAATTAGTCAGCATCTTTTCCTTGTCCTTGTAGTTCAGTGTGTCACTACAAGGAAAAAGAAATAAGCAGGTATGGGGTCTACAGGCAATAAAGTTAACAGTCTACAGCTGCACAGATGACCATACCTATGACATAACACAATAGGTTAGTTCTACGTATTTGATCAAATTGCATAATTCTGTTATAAGGTAACAAAAGTGAGATGCAATTTCATTTAGAGCAACACCAAGATRTTTTGTATGGAACACTAAATTTTTGTAGACAAATTATCTTCTAGTTGTTTCAAAAGCAAATTAAATGTTTCAAATACCTCTCCAATATCAGTTTGAAAACGTCTGATAAGCTCAATAGCATTGTTTCTGAATTCGTTTTCTCGGCCCTTCAAGTTCACGATTACCTTTACCTGAAAAGAGTATCAAAGGTCCTCAATGCAGTGAATATAAAAGGCTATACAAGTAAGTGATGTTAATGTGAATGTAAGCAACCTTATCCCCATCTTTCAGAAACTTCTGAGCTGCCCTCAAACGCACAGAATAATCATGCACATCAATGTTATAACTGCCATTAATTAAACAGGATATTAGGATCACAGGACAATAACATGCTYACATAATGCTAATCTATATATATAAATTGAAGTAATCAGCATCTTCCCTTATATATGATACCAGGAAAATGAATAATRATACTGGGCAGAATTCTACCTAACAAAACTGATTGTTTTGACCATTATTCATATAAAATTTACCAGAAGCCGACCAAATTTTAAACGAACTGCATTCTCAAACAAAGAATCATCTCTTTCCCTTAACCAGCACAAATGATTGCCTAAATTAGTAAACAATAGGACTCTGAAGAAAAAACAATATGCTCCTCAACATCAACAGGAAATAGTAACAAACTCATTAATGAAGTTTTACCTAATAGCAATTTGGTGATAAATGGAATAATAGAAGACCCAACTTCTTGTTTTATTCCAAATTCGGAACTTAGAATCTTACCCCATCTTCAGTTCTTTCAAATCCATGCGGCTGGCTGTCAAATAAGTCAACACCGGATCAGTATACTGACCATTGACCAAAACTTAAGACTTATTCACCTAACAGATACCAACAGAAAATGTATGAAAGAGATACCCACCAGCACTTTTCTTCTGCTGCCCCTTTTTCTTCTTCTGCAGTTCATATCTATACTTGCTGTAAAAGAATAAAACCAAAAAACAAGTAAAATTCTGTTTTGATGTTTCAGAAGAAAAATCAAACACCACCTAAGAGAAAACTGGTACGACCAGCTGAGCAATTGTGTAGCCAATTGCACATGCTAATATGAAAAGTCAGACATAAACTACAACAATGTCTAAGCTAGTAGTACAAAGTCATAAAAGAAATCATAATTAAGTGACGAAGTAGAAGCAACAAACACTTTCAAAGACATGGAACTACTGTACACGAATTTGTGAACTCTTCAATAGCACCACAAGTCAAGATAATAGGGACGACAGAAATATGTGCATGTACATACAAGGACAAAGAGCTTTAGAACATTAAATTTTGAGTACAATTTCAAGAGCAACCAAAATATCCGGAAATAAAATATGAGTAAATAAGTTGGGAGGGATAACACAATCTGGCCCTTTACATAAGGAACAGCTTTCCAAACTTTTGTACACTACATATAGTTTGTTGACATATACATTTGTCAGTTAGTGCAAAAAGTTACAGATACATATCAAAATCAAGGAAACTGCTATTAAAAAAAAAAAAAAAAGAAGAACAAGACTGAGAACTTATATCTTACTTGTAATCCATTATCCGAACAACTGGAGGATCTGCCTCCGGAGATAGTATTACCTAGAAAAGTAGGAGGAGATCGAGGTCTTAATCTTGGAGTGAATATAATGTCCCCTCATTCTAGTGAGAAGGGAGGAAATCTCTAATTAAACCAATAAACACAAACTATTAGGAGCTTGTGCAAAAACATTATTTATGGGAGGAAAAAAGACATGTATCCTGACAGTTATCCTGGCCAACCTATTAAAGTACTTGCTCAAATCACTTACATAAAAGACACATGAGGTAAAAATTATWATTCCCTGCACTCTGAGTGRAGGAAGAACTCTAAATCATCTGGCAGAGAAGACTCTTGTCAGAAGGTTAAAAAAAATCAGGTAAGAAGAAAAGATACACATCATAAGCAAACTTCAAAAACACTATTTATGGGGAAGAAAAAAGACATATATCCTGGCCAACTTCCTTAATGTACTGTCTCCAATCACGTACATAAGAGATAAGTGAAGAAATAATTATTATCCCCTGCATTGAGAACTTTACATCATCTGGCAGAGATAATTCATTGGACTGGTCAAGCTTCGGAGTACTTATAAAATTCTGACACTTCAATAGGCATGCGTAGCAGCAAAGATCGGATTATTCATTAGACTGATGACTCTTGTCAAAAAGAGCATTGAAAAAATCAGCGTAAGAAGTAAAGATATACATCATAAGCTAACTTTAAAAGCAACCTTCTCCTTCAGGGAATTAACTATACAGCTGAGTTCCAACATCCRGGGTTTCAACAATGTTCTTTGAATGGACATTGCATGTAGAAGAGTACTAGTCAAGGATCTAAATCCTTGGTGTATAAAATGAACTTTTYGGGAATAGGATTGTTCCCTCATGTAACTATTGTTTACGGTAGCCTATTTGAACCATGAGAAACAGCAATTTCAGAGAGTAACAAACAGTTCAAAGCGATACACTGATGAGAAAAAAAGAGGTAGCACTAACAGTGAAATATGTTAACAAGGTTATGGATTAAATTTTCTTTGATTGACCAGTCAGTAACAAGTTTCAAACTTGTTACTTCAGGCAGTAACTCTTATGTTAAATTAAAGTAATTTAAGAACAACATAGGCTATAAAATAGAAAACCCTAAAATTTCAGCATTCAGATTTTGTGTACAATTCACTTCAGCTGTATCTTGCCACGTTAAATTATTCATGAAAGAATGAATGCTTGGAAATAAATTACTGGATAAGCACAAGAATTATACTTTTAGCAGGTCAGATAAATAACGAACCAAGTCAAGTGCAGCATCTTCAGCCATTTGAAGAGCCTGTAATTTTGACACTACGCCCACCTACGAAGTAGACAACAAAAATTGTTGTCAGTCATCCAGTAGGCTCYTGAATACTGAATAGCAAAGGAKGGGAGAGAGAAAAAGCAGCTAACCATGTTTTGCTGTTCATCAATTAGTCTTACTTTTTCTGACCTATTCCAAACCACCAAAATCAAACACTATAATTAGTAGACCCATCAGACTTTTCAAGCCAAATTAAAAGCAAAAAAAAAACATATAATATAAACATGCACCAAAAAATCTACTTACTTACTTAAKTCCAAGAAAAAACTCACAAAAGAGTACACATTAGAAAAAAGAATTGCAATTTTGCATAAGCATATTATCGCATAACTACGCAGTCGATTATATCATAAGCACAGTTACCTGATGGAGGAAATATCAAGAGCTTGTTCTTCTTCAGACCTAGACCTACGGCCCCCACTCCCGCCCCCGCCACCATAGCGAGCAGAGATGGAAGTAGAAGTGGCGGTGCTGGAGCTGAGGGAAACAAATGCTGTAGATTGGTGAAATTGAAGACCAAACAGAGAGGAGGAGGCGGAAGAACGAAAGAAGGACTGATGGGATCTAGAAGGAAGAGGTTTGAAGGTGAAGGTGCTGGTGAGACCAGCCATGGTGGAAAAGGGAGSGGGAGGAGTAGGAAGASAGTGCTACAGAAAGCTCAGCCCCTTATCCATTCTCTCTCTTTCTCAGCGCTATGCAAGTTCCCGTGCATTAGCGAATCAGATTTTCCCTTCTCTTTTTCCCTTTTTTTAGGCATTTTTCCTAATTATTTTGTTGGAAAATCTCTTTTTTTTTTAGCATGTACCTAAGAGAAGGATACCAAAATAGAAATAATGAAATTATAGAATTATACCTAATTGGCTTAATATGGTTAGTTAATCAATTATTCAATCTCAATTTCGAAAAGTTTGGGGACCCAAAGTAAATTTATATCGTTCATAATTCTATTAAAATTTATCAACTTTTAATCAAGAAATCATAATTAAAAAGTTTAAAACTTTTAACCATAATTATTGTTTTAATATGTAAAATTATTGATAGGTAATTCGATTTTTTTTTCCTTCTTTTCTTTTTTCTTGTTTCTAATTTGAAATTGAATCATGGAATTTTTTATTTTTTTTTACAATAGATATGATATCATTAAACCAAAATGGAATATTTATATGGGTAGCCCGSTAATATTACATATGGTGGGATACTTTGAGAATTCTAACATAACAATTCATAWACAATTAGATTATTTCCTCAATTTTTATTTCAAATAAAATGCGAACGTTTAATTAATTCCTTCGCTGCGATGTAGTGAATGATAAGAAGACATATTTTGCTTRTAAGATATTGAAAGATATATTTTTCCTTAAAGAAATAGGTGAAAATCCTCTATAGTAATTGTTCATTGCAGAAAGAATAACAAATTTACCTACGAGGGAAAAGGAAGGCATAATGTATATCTAATATATATATATATATAATTGATAAGCATTGAGGAGTCAAATCAAAATTTAATATTCAATTATTATTTACAATATTATCTCCTTTTAATACAAAGTAAATTCTACTCTCACAATCAAATAAAATATTAATTTTACGAATATAATAATCGTTAAATGATTTAAGTATAAAAAAATTAATGACACCTTTTTTGTTACGATTTGTATATCATTTTTAAAAGTATTAATCTGAAATAACATATATTGTTACATTATTTTGTATCTTACCTTCTTCTATTACTTTATAAAATTTGGTTAATTAACAGTTTAAATATGTAATTAGATATTAAAAGACAATAAAAAATATATCAATCGATACAATGTGATACATATTTGTTAAAAGTTTTAATTTTTTGTGTATTGTATTATTTTTGATAATTATTTATTAAATTATCTTTTATTAATTTAGAATTCTAATGTGAAATTCTAAAAGTGCATTTAAATTAAAGAGATAAGGGATAAAGGTTATATTAAGTATTATTACTATTCATAATTATGAATTACATGTTCCTCAATATAAAATATTATGTCAATTTAAAAAACATTGTTGATATTAATATCATTGAAATATGAAATATATTTAAATAAATAAAAATTTTTAAATAAATTTTTATATTTAAAATAAAGTAAATAAAATTATTATCAATAATTTTTGAATAAAAATTACGAATAAAGTTATTTAAAGGAATTTTTTAAATATTTTAATATAGTATAGATAAAGATTAATAATTTTTTTGCCACGTAATTCCCAGAACCAGCACCTATGCGTGTAACTGGACCGCTCTAAAATCTGCCACCTCAAGACTTTCAATGTCACAGCCTGATCTCCCACCGCCATAAATGTATATTCTCGTATGCCACCGTTTACCTCCTGAGCATGTTTAATCTTTGTATGCCCAAGATACCCATGCTCACCTCCTTGAATTCTTGAAATCTTCTATAGTAAAATCCTACAAAGAACGAGGGCTCTTCTGTAACAAAGATCAAGTTACCCGTTTCTAGAATGCTCTATCATGATCTCGAATGTTTTCCTCCGCTCTTCTTATTATAGTCTTATCAAGAAAACCAATAGAGAACATTATCAAGGTTTCATCTAACAAGTTATATATATAGAGTCACTGTTTCTGCAACATTTCCTCCTAGACCCTCGTACTGTTTGCTTGAGTTTCTAGTTTTCTGTATACGTTTGGAACCAAATATCAACTTCAATGGCTACCAAAGAAGGCAAGGCAATAGGCATAGATCTTGGCACAACGTATAGTTGTGTTGGGGTTTGGCTAAATGATCGTGTTGAGATCATACCAAATGATCAAGGCAATCGAACCACGCCTTCCTATGTGGCTTTTACGGACACCGAACGTCTCATCGGTGATGCTGCAAAAAACCAGGTTGCTATGAATCCACACAATACTGTCTTTGATGCCAAGAGGCTGATCGGAAGGCGTTTTACTGACCCTTCTGTTCAGAGTGACATGAGACTATGGCCTTTTAAGGTTTTACCTGGCCCTGGTGAGAAACCTATGATTGTTGTTCAATACAAGGGCGAGGAGAAACATTTTTCTCCTGAAGAAATTTCATCCATGGTGCTGACGAAAATGAGGGAAGTTGCTGAGTCTTTCTTGGGTCAAAAAGTGAATAATGCTGTTGTTACTGTTCCTGCCTATTTCAATGATTCTCAAAGGCAGGCTACTAAAGATGCTGGTGTTATTGCGGGCTTGAACGTGATGAGGATCATCAATGAACCAACTGCTGCTGCAATTGCCTATGGATTGGATAAGAAGCATTCAAGAAAAGGAGAGCAAAACGTTCTAGTGTTTGACCTTGGTGGTGGGACTTTTGATGTTTCATTGTTGACAATAGAAGAAGGAATTTTTGAGGTTAAAGCAACCGCTGGTGATACTCACTTGGGCGGTGAAGATTTTGATAATCGACTTGTGAACCATTTTGTCTCCGAGTTTAGGAGGAAACACAAGAAAGATATCAGTGGAAATGCYAGGGCCTTGAGGAGGCTAAGGACTGCTTGCGAAAGAGCTAAAAGGACATTGTCATCGACAACACAAACCACTATAGAGGTTGACTCATTATATGAAGGTGTGGATTTCTATGCCACCATTACAAGGGCGAGATTTGAGGAGTTATGTATGGATTTGTTCTTGAAATGCATGGATCCCGTGGAGAAGGTTTTGAGAGATGCCAAAATTGATAAATCCAAGGTGCATGAGGTGGTCCTAGTTGGTGGATCAACTAGGATTCCCAAAGTTCAGCAGTTGTTGCAGGATTTCTTCAATGGGAAAGAGCTCTGCAAGAGCATCAATCCTGATGAGGCAGTGGCTTATGGTGCTGCAGTACAAGCTGCAATTTTAACCGGAGAAGGGGATGAAAAGGTTCAGGATCTGTTGCTGCTCGATGTCACTCCCCTGAGTCTCGGCCTTGAAACGGCAGGGGGAGTAATGACTGTGCTGATTCCAAGAAACACCACAATACCTACCAAGAAAGAGCAGATTTTCTCAACTTACTCGGATAATCAACCCGGTGTGCTAATCCAAGTGTACGAAGGTGAAAGGGCGAGGACTAAAGATAACAATCTTCTGGGCAAGTTTGAGCTCACCGGTATTCCTCCAGCACCACGAGGGGTGCCACAAATCAATGTGATGTTCGACATTGATGCAAATGGGATTCTCAATGTATCAGCGGAGGACAAAACTGCYGGTGTGAAAAACCAGATTACTATCACAAATGACAAGGGAAGACTAAGCAAGGAGGATATCGAGAAGATGGTGAAAGATGCCGAGAGATACAAGGCTGAGGATGAAGAGGTGAAAAAGAAGGTGGAGGCAAAGAACGCACTCGAAAACTATGCTTATAACATGAGAAAYACAGTGAGGGATGAGAAGTTTGCGAGTAAACTGAATCCAGAAGATAAGGAGAAGATTGAGAAGGCAGTGGAGGAAGCTATAGAGTGGTTGGACAGGAATCAGTTGGCTGAGGTTGATGAGCTAGAGGACAAGTTGAAGGAATTGGAGACCCTCTGTAATCC
>MEJB01000097.1:456696-493101 GCA_001752375.1 Rhazya stricta
AATTAATCAAATGATCATTTTTCCATTTCAATTTATTTTCAAAAACTCAGCATTATTCAAAATTTCCGTTAAGTATTCAATGTTTAAAATTCAATWCTTTTCTCCTTAATTTAGGTTGCTCTGCTTCAATTTGATGAGTAGTCAGATTAGGATCTTTTAACTTTTTATAGAATTTTGTAAACATTAATACATGAAATTTTTTAAATTTAATTTTCTAAATTATTTTATATAAATTTGAACATTGAACATATGAAATAGTTTTAGAATCTTTGAACATATGAAATACTTTATACTTAATTTGCTAAATTGATTCATATATTTAATTTTTATAAAACATCGAACCTATATGAAATATCTTAAGCTTAATTCACAAAGTTTTAGAAAACATTGAACCTACACAAAGAAATGTTATTATTGAAAATATTAAAATAGAATAGGGAGTAAAATTATTCGAAAATTTATTTTGATATGTGGTGATATTTTAATTCAATTATTTTATTATTTTAAAATTTGCAATTTGATTTTTYAGAATRTGTGATATTATTATTTTTATAATTCTCTGGAGATAAAATTGTTCAAAAATAATTCTCATTGAATCTTTTTATTTTTATTAAAAGCTTTTCATTTAAATTTTTAGACATAAAGATGTGTACGATTCTAACACTCATATTTATTTTATCGTCAAATGAGGAATAACGGGCTACTCGTGTAAATTATAAACAAAATAAGAATATTTTCATTCCTTCATTTTTCCTTCTCATATCTACTTTAGATTGATTTTGAATTCAATCAATATTAGCTCATTCCGACTTTCTTATTTTCCTTTTTCCTTCCTTTGTCCTACGAGTCATATAATTCATACTGACTTTCTTGTTTTCTTTTTCCGTCCTTTGTCCCCCCTCCCTAATTCATTGTTTTGCATTTCATCCTCAATTATTTCTTTTTTTTTTTCCATATTTATGTGTTATTGTTTTAATTTTTTTCTAATATGAGCCATTTGTAATTTGATTTTTCAAAGTGCATATAGTGATATTCTTGTAGTAGAAGAGAACATTTAACATTTTTAGAAGGAAGGACGTGGGATAATTTAATATTTTYATTTAATTCTATCGACAAGTAAATAATAATRAAGTAATCGTGTAAATTCAAAAAAGGTAAAAATGTTATAGTTTCTTTAGTTTTCCCCCTTCTCATATCTAGTTGAGATTGATTTCGAGTTCAATAAAGATCAGCTCAAGAAATCATAAAATTCATCCTAGTTTGGCTTATTTGTATCTTTTACCTGAATTGGAATGGCTTATCAAGTATTTGTAAAAGATAATATATGACATAATTTCATTACAGGATTAAAGTAATAGTTAAATTTAAACATCTTAACAATTCTAATGAAATCAAATTATATCAAAATAATAATTAAAATTTAAAACTAAATTTATATCACTCAGGATTCTTCTAACGTTATGTTGCTCTAAAATCAAAAAATACCTTTAAATATAATTAAAATTCTAGTAAGAAGGTAAAAATATTTGACAGCAGACAACAGAATTACGAGTGCCAGTAACAATTATAGTAAAAAGGAAACACAGTAAAAATAAAAAGTAAAGATTTTTCAATTAAAAAAAGGTCGAAAAATAAATAGGAAAGAGAGTTTTATCCCACCCACAGAAGGGTTTCTCGCCTCCTCCCCTTTCCCAGTACATATTATTACATACATAACCCACTCGCTACCCTTCTCCCCTTTCATTCCTCTTCCCAGTAGAGAGAGGAAGAAAATTACTCTCTCTCTCTCTCTCAAATACCATTCATCTATCCAATCGCCTATCTTTCTTCCCTTCTTCTCTTCTTTTCTAAATTTTTCTCTCTGTATCTATCTATTGATATATAGATACATACATATCTATATATATAAATACACATACAATACCAAGTTTTGTTCTTGAGGTTTTTGAACGGCAAAGATTGTTTCGATAAGTTATGCAGGCTGATCAAACTGTTTTGAGCTTGAGACCAGGAGGCGGAGGCAGAGGTGGAAGCAGAGTGCTTGGTCCTCGATTCGACTCTTCCTCAAACAACAATAATTCTGATCTCTCTGCCTTGAGACCCCATGGCGGCGCTGCTGGTGTTCCTATCTCGTTCAAGGTTTATTTTTTGTTTCATTTTCTCTTGTTAGATCAGATCTAGTTTTTATCAATTCTTTATTCTGTCACCCTTTCTTGAAAAAGAAAATCAAGATTGGGGTTTTCTGCTGTTGGGAAAATGATGGGGGTCTTGTTTTCTCCAATTAGTTGGATTTTTATATTTCTTTTCTTATCTTTGTGGATGTGGATGTGGATGTGGATGGATGCGCTTATCTCTATAAACGGAGAGGTATATAAATTTTTTGGCATGTATGACATCAAGGGTTAAAAATTAGGTGGAATCGCGAATTTTTATGTATATATTCTTGGAGCTATCTCTTTTTATGTAAAGATTTGTGCTTTGTTCTTATCTGGATTATGAATTTCCTGATTTGTGTTTTTGGGGAAAAAAGATTTTATTTTTTCCCTTTTGCATTTTATTCTTTAGCTTCGTCGATGGAGAATTCAACTGATTAAGTTTTTTTCTGGATTGTTTAGAGGGAGAGTCATATCATGATTGCATATGTTTTCCTAGTTAAGCTCAAGTGTTCGATATACTTAACTATCGGTAAGGGGCAGTATTTTTTAGATTTTTACAAACACATGTGGAGTTGTTTACTGTGGCTGTATGAAATGTCTGCCTTCAAGTAACTGATTATTGGTGGACTCTTAACTTTTACAGTTGGATACCGTTCAACTAGATCTTATTGTTCCATTGGGAATGGCTTTCATRCCTCAAGTAGCCGAATTTTGTTTAAATTCTATTTTATATGTTTGGTTACCAAGTTGTCAAAAATTTCTTTTTAATGCTATTGTCCTAATTCTTGGCAGTACGCGTAAGATGCTTACTTGCTGTAAATATGGACAAAAATTAATGTGTAGGCTTTAGGTGGGCATGCAAAGAGTATTGCATAGCCCATAAAGAACCTCACCGACATGAAAACTTCAGTAGCACGTGTTTAATTAAGAGGAAAATTCTTCTGATGAGGCAATGATATCCTGTTGGTGGGAGCTATTTGTCTTTATTATACCAGTGATTCCAATTATAGTGGCCATCTGCATTGCCGCTTCTGTTGCAGGATTTAATGTGTTATCAGATTGATTTTGTTGTCAGACTTAAGGATGATTTTACATTGTATGAATTAATACCCTCTCGTGAAATTTATTTGTCCATCCATACCACAGCCCATTAAGAATCATACCCACATGAAAACTTCAGTAATATGTGTTTAATTAAGAGGGAAATTATGCTTGTTATCCTGTTTGGTGGGAGCGATTTGCCTTTATTTTTCTAGTGATTGCAATTATAGTGGCTAGTGGCTACTTGGATTGCCCCTTTTCTGACAGAGTTTGTAATGCGTTATCCGATTGTCTTTGTTGTCAGATTTGAGGTTGACGTTTTACATTGTACGGATTCATGTCCTCTTGTGAAATATATGGTCCACCTATTATTTCCCTATGAAGATTCTTCTGCATGCATGATATCTTCATTGAATACTTTTTCTGTTGCCACGACCATGAACTTTATTTGTGCAATTAGTATTCTTGCCTTTTTCGACTAGTCTTAATTATGTCAGCAACAAATGGTTGACTTCTTACATGAAATCAATTATCTGTGGGATTGTGGATTCAATCTTGGCGTCCTATACTTTGCAAACTTCTCTTACGTTGTCACTGTAGTCATTGGAAGTTCAACTCTTATTCCTCTTCTATGTAATTGAAGGGGCTACAATCTGAATTTTTCTTTTCGTTTCTTCTTTATTTCTTTTTCTTTTTTGGTTGGTTTGGGGGGGGGGGTTGTTTGTTGTTCTGGAGGCAGAAGAGATGTGATTGGGTTTTGGATATCGCTTATAAAGTTCTGTGTATCTTAATGTTTTCTGGAGGTTAAAATTTGTTTGCACTTATTTAAATTTGCCTATCTCTGATGTTTATAGACTGGAGAGTCGCGATTTGAAGGGCGTGACCGTGTCCGGTACTCCCGGGATCAGCTGCTGCAGTTGAGAGAGGTAAAAATTACCTAATGTATACTGCTCCTACTGCAAACACTTATTCTTGTCACCTTCCYGCTAATGGATTCAAGGTGACTCCTTTACTTGGTCAAGTCATCTCATGCTCTTTCAATCATGACTTGACATGGGTCAAAGTCCTCCATCTTTTTTAATGATTTAAAAGTTTTATTCAATTCTATGCAAGTGAAAAATGGCCTCACTTTAGATCAACTCAGGAAAAGGAGTGACTGGTGTCTGCMTATATCTTGTTTCTATAAAATTATCCATCAAACGGAAGCTATATCTACCTTTTCACATGCTTGCATTCTGTAGTTGCTTTTTAGAGTCTAGTATCAAACTGATATATTTTCTCTTATCGGTTTTCTATATGTTGTACTTTGACTATTGCATCCATAATGTTTGGCCCTACTTTATCTTTAACCATCATAGACGTTTTAAGTTTTTTGTTGGGCCTATTTGCCTTTCACTTTTGATTATTAGTACATTTGTATGCAGCTTGTTTATTTAATTTTTACTAATCTAACCTTCATACCAGGAAAGAAAGTATTATAAGTTCTTCGTTGTCATTTGTTAGATTTTAGCAGTGGAATGAATTGTTGCTTGTAAATTTTTATTTTGTTTCCTCAACTGGCTATCTCTTTTGTTTACATGCAAGTCATAATTTTGTGTTGTCATTAGACTGATGTAGATTTGGATAAGCTTACTGGAAATTGACTTGTTGAACGGTTTATTGCTTCTTGCTTTTTTTCCTCAATTGTTTAATTATTTTTAGGTGGTTAATATTCCGGAGGAGATTCTGAAAGTCAAACAAGAATTTGAAGCTGAAGTTTTTGGTGAAGATCCAAGCTGGGGTCGTGCAGAAAGCCATGTGAGTGCTTTCTGGCTTAAATTCTTTGCAGAATCTGAGTTYGGTTTTCTTCTTCTTCTTTTTTGCTTTTGTTTTTTGCTTTCTTTTTTGGTTGGGGGATTCTTTTCCATTTTCACATAAGAGAAGTATCTATAGAAAATTGTTATTTATTTACTGTTATTTTTTGTTGCTTGACTTATCTGATGTTATATCATTTTTGCTGTTCAATAGGTCCAGAATCAGCCCCAGAGTCGTTATTCTGAGCCAGACAATCGTGACTGGCGTACTCGGCCTGCACAATTTCCTGCTCCGGCGGATGAGAGATCCTGGGAGACACTTCGAGAGAATAGGGAATTTGGTGGTAGACAACAGGATGCAAATCGGCAAGACCAACTGAATGCACAGTTTTCAAGAGCTCCCACAAACCAAGGGGTAATTATATCTTGTGGAGACCATTCTTTTGAATATCATATTTTCTTCCCTCACTCGAACACGTTTTTTCATGGGGATTCTCTTGGTTAAAGCTGTATTTTTCTGTAGAAAAYAAAAATTTTCCTGGGTTSGCAAGAAGATTTAGTTCAGCAATAGTAGAGAAATTGTAAGTTGTTAAGGTATCTAGAGGGGAACAAAGAGTTAATGTTTTTTTGAACTTTTGGAAGCTTCAGATTTAGTTATTTAAACAGATCAAAACTTGTAAAAGGGAGGGATTTTAGACCTAAACCAAACCTGTACTTGATTATGCTCTCAAATGGACCAATCTTTTGAACTTTGAGAGTGCATATATGAGAAGGATATGGAAAGATTAGGTCATTCATAGTTTTTGCATATATGGAGTTTGCCATAGCCATGCTCACCACATGTGCTTTTTTGTTAATGATCCAGGGCGGACCTGCTGCTCTAATTAAGGCTGATGTGCCATGGTCAGCTCGAAGAGGGAATCTTTCTGATAAGGATCGCGTCTTGAAAACTGTTAAGGGGTAAGATATATTGACTGCCTTGAAGGGTAAAGTGTCTTCTTTATGGTCTAAGACTAAAGGGTTATAATTATTATTTGTGCATTTTCTCAGCTAGAAAATCTGGAAAGTCTACATGTTCAAATATAGAATATTATACTATATGTGATGCATTCTTAAATAACATGGMTTACTTTATTGCTACAGTATTCTGAACAAGCTGACTCCGGAGAAGTTTGATCTGCTTAAAGGTCAATTGATTGATTCTGGAATAACATCAGCCGACATTTTGAAGGTTCCCCACATGTTGCTCACTTAAATGATCTTATTTTTTCTTTTCCACTTTTTCTTCTTTTATAATAGTAGAGAAATTATTGTAACCATTGTAACTTGAATCTTCTTGTGATTCACTGCAGGGAGTTATTTCCTTGATATTTGACAAGGCTGTCCTAGAGCCGACGTTCTGCCCCATGTATGCACAACTGTGTTCAGATCTCAATGAGAAGTTGCCTCCTTTCCCATCTGATGAACCTGGTGGCAAAGAAATCACATTTAAGCGGGTCCTTTTAAATAATTGCCAAGAGAAATTTGAAGGTGCTGACAAAATGCGGGAAGAGATCAGGCAGATGACTGCGCCTGAGCAGGAGTCAGAACGCAGAGATAAAGAAAGGATGATCAAGCTTCGTACTCTTGGAAATATTCGTCTAATTGGAGAGCTTCTGAAGCAGAAAATGGTTCCAGAAAAGATTGTTCATCACATTGTTCAGGTGCATCCCTCTCTCTTTATTTTGTGTGGTGTTTAGTAGCCTGCTTCCCAAAAGGGAAGCAAATGATAAAAGAGCTCTTTGTTTTATTGTTCATGTGACCTGACTTGATAAGGTGACATATCAACAGGAACTCTTAGGTCATGATACCAAGAGCTGTCCAGCTGAGGAGAATGTTGAGGCTATATGTCAGTTCTTTAACACCATCGGTAAGCAGCTTGACGAGAACCAAAAGTCCAGGCGTATTAATGATATGTACTTCAACCGATTGAAGGATCTTTCTACAAATCCTCAGCTTGTTCCACGCCTGAGGTTTATGGTCCGCGATGTGCTTGATTTGCGTACAAACAATTGGGTCCCCAGACGTGAAGAGGTGATTTTTTTCATTGCTCATGACTAGCTATTATTTAGTTGAATGTTGATGGAATCTTTTTCTCCTCCTGTATATTSACCCATATTTATGCATAGGTGAAAGCAAAAACAATAACCGAGATTCACTCAGAAGCAGAGAAGAATTTGGGGTTGCGTCCAGGTGCGACTGCAAGCATTAGAAGTGCTCGTGTCGCGGCTTCTGGTGCTCAAGGTAATATTAGTCCAAGTGGCTTCCCCATTAATCGGCCTGGTGCTGGTGGTATGATGCCTGGAATGCCAGGTACAAGGAAGATGCCTGGCATGCCTGGAATTGATAATGACAACTGGGAGGTTCCTAGGTCTCGCTCAATGCCAAGAGGTGATGGAGCAATGATTCAGCCTGCTGGACGGGCTCAGTCACCACTAGTGGGCAAGTCACCATCTTTGAATCAAAGGCTTCTCCCACAGGGTAGTGGTGGTCTAATTAGTGGTAGAACTAGTGCCCTCTTACAAGGTAGTGGTGCACCACCAGTTCGCCAGCCTAGTTACGGCTATGGAATGGAACCCGCCTCTCAGGTTCCTGCTTCAGTTAGAGCAGCTYCTCCTGCTGTGCCTGTAGTTGCTGACAAGCCAGTAGCTCTGGCTGCAAAGGTGAACACAGATGAGCTGAAGAGGAAAACAGTGTCGCTTTTGGAAGAATATTTCAGTGTTCGGCTCCTCGATGAAGCTTTAACCTGTGTAGAAGAATTGAAATCTCCAGCTTACCATTCAGAGATTGTCAAGGAAGCCATATCCCTTGGATTGGAAAAGAGCCCACCTTGTGTTGATCCTGTTGCAAAACTTCTGGAGTATTTGTTCACTAAGAATGTTCTTACTGCTAGGGACATAGCTACCGGCTGCCTGCTTTATGCATCGATATTAGATGATCTTGCCATCGATTTACCAAAAGCTCCTGCTGATTTTGGTGAGATTATGGGGAAGTTAATCTTGGCTGGGGCATTGGACTTCAAGCTGGTTATTGAGATCCTGAAGAAGCTGAGCGATGACTATTATCAGAAAGCCATATTCCGTTCAACATTGCAGACTGTCCAATCCATTAGTTCTGGGAAGCAGGTCTTGGATTCTCAGGCAGCTGATATCGAGGCCTGTGAGGGCCTGTTCCAGTAAAAGCTTACTCCCTCTCATTAGGAGGAGTAATGTTATGTACTCTCATAGATAAAGTATGCTTGGTCTCACATTCCTTCAAGAGTCCTCATACTCGAGCATGCAACTGTACTGAGGTTTTAAAGATATGGTGGAGCTGCGGGAGAACAGGTTATATAAGTGAGCTGTATATTTTYCCCAGGTCATAGTAGGGTGTTTGATTAAAAAATGAGAAAGGATCAGACATAAGAATTTTGATCTTAAGGTKTGGCCACTGTTATGCCATGAAAATTGCTCGAGATTCAGGGCCCTTTACAAGGACCCCAGTTGTTTTTGTACTTCATTAGTTTCTTATTTAGTTTTGATCTTCTTTACTAGTTCATTTAAATTTTTGTCAAAGACTCTTGAGTTCATAATGTGACTGTTGAAACCGCTGCACCATTTTAAAGGAGGATGCTCTGTAGCATATTTTGCRTTRCTTTTTTTCTGTCTTCTCTTGGCTATTATCTGGTGAATTCAGCTTTTGTTGTGATTGGCTTTTAGGACCCAAAGAATGGTAATCTTCTTGGTGAGTTAGAACCATTTTCGAAAAATTTGGTATTCAAGCATCTGGTATTTGGGATTGTACTTGGATTAGCCTTATTTTCTKTTTTGGAGTTAAGAAAAGTCGCTTCTTCGGGTTAAGATTGGATTAGCTTTAGAGTGTAACTTGTTAAAAACTCTTAAGATGGATTAGAAATGAGCTTTCCCTATTAGAGTCAAGCGAGTGTAAATAAATGATTTCTATATCTAAGATATAGAGAATCCTAAAAAAAAAGGGGTCTGTCTATTCAAAAAGAAAAATGAAAAAAAGAAAAAAATGATGGGTCATTTTATTTTTAATTTTTTGTTTTCGAGTTCCATAACCGCTGCTGGTTGTMCTGTAGTTTATTACTCTCTGCAGCTCCCGCCTTCTCTCAATTTTGTTTTGGCGAGAGAGTAGAAACTGCACAGGAGAGAAAAATGGATGGTAGAATACAGAAGGGCGATTGCTCGAGTGAAACACTGAAAATGGCTATAGCAATGGCGCTTTTCAAATCAAAGCTTCTTCAGAGCAAAAAATCTCCGACTCGTTCTACTACTAATGCTAATGATAACAGTATCGGTGCTGTTGCTTCATCGAATGCTCCTCCTCCTAGGGATTCTCAATCAGAAGAAGCACTCAAATGGAAACGCAAGGTCTTTTTTACTATTTTACATATTTGCATAAATTCAAGTTTCAGATTGAGGAAACCWCAATTTCATCTGTTTTCTCCAAAAATTTTAGGCGAAAGAGCGCAAAAGAGAAATTATGAGGCTCCAAGAAGACCTCAAAGTCGCTGAAGGCAATTCCGTTCTCTTTCATTCCATACACTAGTATATTTCATGTATAAAATGTACCAAACTTCATGTTGATTTTCTCGCTGTGTGACTCATGATTAYGAGTTTTTTTATAATTAATTTCTTTTCTCTATACGTAATGGATGTCTTTTAGTCATTGATAGTCTTCTTGGATAAATTTTGGCGTATCAGATGGTTTAACATGCGATGTATTTCCTCAAAATGCGTCTTGCAAATGCTATTTCTTTGATAATATGGCGGATTTGAGCACCAGTCAACTAGATAGCAGCTCTGATTGGAGATTCAATGATGTCTTGCGCAGAAGATTTCTTAGACAAGGTCATAATCAAGCTTCGCTTGCTTTTCTTTGTTTGGCCTTTCATTTTACAAAAAAAAACTTGTTGCTTTTATGATTTTCAGTTAGAATACACGAGAGAAGGAGAAGAAGAAGTGGTAGTACAACACAGCAACCTATTTTAGGTAAATTGTTATGCATGATTGAACAAGTCTGCTTAATCTTATACGCTTTTTGTTATTTCAATAATTTAATTGCAAAATTCTTATTATTTGAGGATTTGAGCTTTTCCATATCTTCACATCTTAAAGTAGATATTTTTTGATCTTGCGGTTCTCTACCTTTACAAGAATGACTGCTAATGTTTTGTGACTTTGTTTAACCCTGCTTGGAACTTGGGACTTATTTTTCAAATTATAATAATTTTAGCTTCCCAAGTTTAAATTTACATTCATTTTGTAGGAATATATGAAGGAAACCTATAATCTCAGCTTATTTTTTTGTTTTATAATTAAGAGAGAGAGAGAGAGAGAGAGAAAATATTTCTTTTTTTTTTTTTCTGTTGGATTGTGTTTTTACTCCCAAATCAAAACTTATAAATGCTTTCTTTGCATGAGTACAGGGAAAAACAGCAATAATGGAATGGCACAACTAAGTGCTTCAGTTGATTTTCTTGTGGAACTTTGTGAGACTGTCTCTCCTGTCAATGTATGCTACTGTCCATCCTCCAATGAGAGTCTGTTGCATTTCCTTTCTCTGCCTGTTTTGCAGCAATTTCTTCAGAAGAATATAACATTTGTTGCATTTCGGTATCAATTCTTTTATAAAATTTGATCTTGTATTGATTTTGATTCACAGATGGAGGACAAAAAATTTAGAAACTGGTCACACCAAGCTGTGGACTTCATTTTGAGTAATAAATATCATTCATTTTCTTGACATAATATCTTGCAAAACTTTCCGTACCCCGTGGCTGCTACTTTAAAAACTCTGGATGTGGTTTAATCAGTTTATTTGTTTACATTGCATGGAGTAGATTCATGTTCCTGAATCCCTGCTTAGTAAACATGGAAGATAGTACTCGCTATCAATCAAGATATTGTTGGAGAATCCTTTTTCTTGAATATTGAGGAATATTACGATTAGTGTAATTATCAACCATTTGTTCAAGTATCTAGTGAATGTTTCTTGTGGAATTAACATTTTRACATTGCTCTGGCAAAGGCAATGCTTTTGCTCTTTACATTTCAAAGAAATGTTTAGGCCTGTTTCTTTTTATCTTTACATTTTGTTTTCAAGTCACCATTCACTACTTTTACCTGAGTAACGTTAGTTCTTTAATCCTTTTAAAGCCACCTTAAAGGCTTTGCCACTAATGGGAAATAATATAGAAGCAATTGAGGGGATTCTCARCAGCCTAATCACGCGTTTACTGAGAAGAATGTGCAATGCTTCAACTGGAGATGGTAACTATTTAGTTATGCTTTATCGTAGTCACTGTCTGTTCAACTTTCTTTTGTGACAATGGCTGTTTGAATCTGTCTTATACTTTATCACTTTGCTTGTRTTAAATTTGAACACACTGTCAAGAGCAAGATGGTATTTGCTAAAAAATGATGGTTGACATCAATTTGTGGTTATTAGACAAACACATCAAATTGCATACATGGTTGTTGTTTGATATGCTGGAAAAGATTTAACTATACTTTTTGAAGTCTAAAATGGCCATTCATGTACCTTTTCTGTGTTCACCAAAGTGATAAATTTGATATGGGGACCTTTTGCTGGCATTCATCAGCATACTGGCTGGATTGTAAATAAAAAACATAATCGTTGGCTTAGATATGGGGATCAGGAAGGTGTAACTGCTATGATTTTCTTAAAACCGTCCTAGGACTGGATAAGAATCCTCACTATGATGTTTTATTTCTCTYCTACTTCAAATCTCTAAGACTAGACGACAGAGCATCCTCAGCCTTTTTGGCATGTTTTTGGAATGATGCATCTAACGCTCTTCAGCCTTTAGTTTATAAAAATAATCTAATATTAGTATCTTTTTCTGTATTTATCATTCTTTTGCCGATGCTTCCTATTTAACTTATGTTATCATTTACTTTGGCTTTGTTTAATGTTTCGTTTCAGAGTCAGATCACTTTGACACTCCTGCTCAGTTCTATATTCAGCACTTAATACGTAAACTTGGAAGCGAACCCTATGTTGGGCAGCGTGTAATCCTCTCTGTTTCTCAGAGAATTTCAACAGCAGCTGAAAGTTTGCTATTCATGGATCCATTTGATGATGCTTTTCCGACTATGCACAACTGTATGTATGCAATGTAAGTATTATTTGATCATATGCAATGTCAGTTCATGGATGCTATATTTTGAGCAACTCATATGCAGTGGCTGCTGTTATGACTAGTTTTAAGTATCTCGAGTACTTGTGAATGCCTAGCTATACTAGCATGTCCTGATAACCAAATTGAGAAGTCACTTGGTAAGGAAGTAAGGATTTTACTTTTCCTTAAATACTCATGTTTTCACTGGCATGACAGGATCCAGGTTATTGAGTTTCTGGTTTCAGATTACTTACTGAATTGGTCAACCAGAGAAGACTTTGATGTAGGTAAGGTCCTTCTAATCATTCTAATATCTTGCTCATTTACTCCCCTCTCCATCCAGCCTCCCCACCAAAACCAACCCCACCAGCACTAGAAAGAAAAAAAGAAAAAGGAAAAAGAAGTTATATCTTACTTGCCTTTCATGCTTATTAGTCATCACCATCCATAGCTATCAAATTTATTGTGCGGATTACATACTTAGGTGGACATATCTTAGTCAGCGCAAAAGCATGAATTAATGCTTCTTTTTACGCATTTCTGTAGCATATGACCGATGATTTTCCAGCACAAAAAAGCCCCTAAGGATGGTTCCAACAGTGTGCACCATAATTTCCTTTAAATAACTGGAACAGTAATCATTGATTTTATTTACATTCCAAAATTGCATTTAGCTTCAAACTTCCATGAGGCATAGTTGACAGGTGATCTATGACCGTCTGCAGAGCTTTTGGAACAATGGGTTGCATCAATTCTCCATGCTCGAAAAGCAATTGAACTCTTAGAAAGTAGGAACGGACTTTATATTCTTTACATTGATCGCGTTATTGGAGATGTTGCCAAGCGAGTGAGTCAGTCTTCATTTCTCCCGAAGCTGAATCCAAATGTCCGTTCTAGTTTATTCAGCTGACTGCATCATCGAGAATATTTCGTGCAAGCCAATATGCATCCGTGAAATATGGTGCTACTACTTTCTTTTGCACAGAGCTGAACATCTCAACTTAAGTAAGCACTAAAAAGTTCTGAATAAGAATAGATTATGATATATTTCATACTCCCAAGTCTTTTACTACATTTTCCGCTGAGAATCTTTCCCTTCCCTCATTTAGTTGCTTTCGTGCCATTATCTCATTTGCATGCGCATGTTCATGCACCTAAAAWTATTGAGTTTAACCAAGAAAACAAGATTTTATCTGGAGATAACTTATTCATATGGAGTGTAGAGTTGTTAAATGCTATGATGCAAAATCTCAAGTAGTAAATTGGAGCTGAGCAGCTTGAAAAATACAGAAACATCAGACCCAAGATATGAGAAGGTTGAAGTGTCAAAACTAGGTCTGTGACTGAGGCATAGGTAATGAGAGCTGAATCTGGAAACTTGAGGTCTGCTTGGAGTGCGACTTTCATACTTATTTCGGAAGACATTCCAAGCTGATAAGATTCATTTGGGAATTTGTAGATGTTTAAGATTAAAATGCTAAGATATATGTCAATAAGAATGAAAATATGCATTTGGTTATTGCAGTGAACAATAGATATCCCTTCTGTCAAAAGTTGTTTGGCAAGTATCCTATGGTATCCCTGTAAAAGCAATTACATTGACAAAATAGAAAAGAAAACAGATTACATTGACAAGATAGAAAAGAAAAAAGAATCTAAAYTAAGGTCAARTGTCGATTACCTTAAATCAYATAACGAAATTTCCTCGACCTTTGGCACTTTATATGTAAAGTCTAAGGCAGCCTATCAAGATATATAATCTCAGATTGGTCGGTTAAAGTAATTCGATTTGTTTTAATCCCAAAGTGACTCCTTGTCGACCATTCAAAGCAATTGGGGAACATGTCCCCGTATCATCGCCAACCCCAAGTGATAAAAGATAGTTGTAGTGTTAGGTRGGCGGTTTGACTTCGGTCCTTTTAGAATACCTTGAATGCAGCCTCAAATTTAGGCAATTTTTCTGTCTGCGCAATCTTTGCTTTACTTAACTAGTCACTTAGAGGTAAAATATTCTTTGATTAATGAACCTAGCTTCCCAATCTTACACTTCTCTGAACTATATMGTCCCATTCCTCTTTGGGACTTTTTCATTTTGTACATGAGTTCATTTTTTCGCAATAGTAACTCTGTCGATGAAGTTTTCAATTTCGTAAATCTTAAGTTTTATGCACACCTGTTGTAATAACTGGAGATTTCCTCAAAAAAGGAACAAGTCATTTTCCAATAACACCAGATAAGCTCACCACGTGAGAGTGCAGCTTTCACCTTGATTATATATGGCCCTCCCAACTGCCATAATATTTGTCTTCCACATAATACAGGTTTCTTCACAACATTATCAGATAAGTAATAGCTAGCCTTTCTCCTGCAAATTCTTCTGGCTCTGTGCAGAAATGACAGAAACCAAATATGCATTCTCTTTGCTAATCATATCTGTCCTATTACTCTCCAATTGTTTTCCGATACTTTCAGCTCATGAAACTGTCTCCACATCACCTGCTCAAGCTCTAGCCTCTTCTCTRCAACAGGAGAAACAAGTTTCAACTCTTGAAGATCAGAATCTGGTAGTCCAAATCAAAAGGAGAGTTCGGTTTGTACCCGTCGGCCCTCGTCCAAAAGGGAGATCAAGGTCTGCGGCATTTTGCATTAAAGCATCCTTTGAACAAGTTATAGCTCTTGTCTCTATTTCATGTCTCCTCCTTTTGCTCTAGTCCGTCGATTCAATTTATGCTTTTCCTCAGGTGATAAATATACAAAACAGAATGCATATTGTACTTTCTAAGAGGGTGTTATAGAATGAGCTTATAAAGATGTACTTTTTAAAATAAATAAATTTGTAAAATAGATAATTTTTGCATAAATTAAATATATCTAAAAAATAATACATGTATAAGATGTATTCAGACCTTGTCCAATTGATTTATTAGGAATGATATCTTGAAGCGGATACAAAGYTAAACAAATTACTTCTACTATCAAAAGAAAAGAAAGCGTTAATTGTAAAATTTTTAAATTCATTTCTTTAATAAATATTTTAATGTTCGAGTTTATTTAGGGGATAAAAAATCCRGGTATGAATGTAGTTTATTATTTAGTTCCAATAAACTCTATTTAATTCATTTAATCTTTTTTGTAACCTACAAGACCAGGGGACAAGGGCTTTTTTTAAAAAAAATTATTAATGAGATAAAAATATGAATTGAATAGAGGATTTTTATTTTAAAAAAATGCATGTTAAATCGAGTAGCTATCATCATATCACAATCAAGTAACGTGGAACGGCCGGATAAAAACAAATGCTTGCTTGCGTGGAATCAATCGTTGTGTCTAGTGCTTTTTCTTTTTGTATTAAAAGAAAGAAGTAGGGTAGCCACCTCATCATTGTCCTTTTCAAAAGAAGAAAAGGAAAAAAAAATTATAAATTAAAATTGAGAAACAAATCTTCAGTGACGCGAGTATTAAATGTCTAGATGATTCTTCATGAATTTAGATATTTTAATATATTTTATATTATACTATAATTTTATTATTCACAATTTATATATATCGTATTTTAATTGATGAAATAAAAAAATATATTAAAAATTTGTAGTAGCGTCTACGTTTCTATACAAGAAAATGGGGAAAAAAATAAAAAATTTATTGCTGAAGTTCATTTTATTTGGGTTATGTGATTTGGCTCCAAATAGAACTTCTGTCACTTTTGTGCCAATAAATAAAGGCAATAATATTTGCATTTTTGCCTATATTTGTCTGCAGAAGTATGAAACCTGCGCTGGAGAATATGCTTCTATTCTCTATTAAGCTTCAGTGTAATATCGCAAATTTAACTTTTTTTGTGCACATTTTTTAAAGCTATGTGGATGATGAATATTTGTCAAATATATCTTTTTGCTAATTTTTTTAAAAGAATGTTTAGATATTCAATACTTTTTTCTATGAATTAAGAAAATAGTTCAAAAAGATTTGAGGATGTTAATGTTTGGTTTTACAATTATGTGATCTAAATAAGTAAATCAAAAGATAATAGAGATGGTGTAGCTAGCAAATAGCTTTCCCGTTTTTAGTAAAGTTTTTGAATTATCTAGGAATGACAAATATCGTTTAACTTGACGAATATCCCCATGTACTTTCATAAGTAAAATATTTGAGTCACACAAGCAGGATAAATGTTGTATGTTTTGATTGATAATTTTATACGTACTTCCTTAATTGAATTAGTTGAGAAAAAAAATGTCTGAATATTGGGACAGCGATATACACAAAAAAAAAAAAGGAAAAGGAAAAAAGTAAATCAAAATAAAGATGGGCGTTCAATAGTGATTATTCAAAGGCCCATTAGGTGTTGAAGATTAGCCCCGAAAACATGCTCTGGAGTCTTGGAGTTGGACCAGTCCATTGGGCCTAATCAATCCATTTCCTAAGTGGGCCTTTTAGAACAAAGCCTAAACCTGTCTTATAAACCAATTAACCCGAAACCCGAAGCTTTTATGGGCTATCTCCTGGCCTCATCTGTTTGGATTGTTTTGTTATCCCCGTCAGCACGAGGTTCAAAGCAGGCTATTGTTATCGACTCATAGGCAGTAGGCACCTACCTTGATGGGCACTGCCACATCACCTGTCAACACTCCATGGAGTATACTTATGAAATGGACCGCATTAATTATCTTGACATTGATCAAGCGCTAAAGAACATAATATTAAATTCCTGTTTGGGATATGGTTGGAGTTATTGAAAGATAGAAGCGATCTTAAAGCTTTAAATAGACTAAACAAATTAAATTTGTTCGAAGTTTATTTTTCTTTCATAATATAAATTATTTTAAATTTACACGTACAAATTAATATATTAAATGTAAAAATATCTTTTATCTAGTTTTCGAGAGTTCATTAATTAGTACACTTTCAATATTAGTAAGACTGGAATCGTGATCGTCCTTCTTCGATTTACCGATCGATAAGATTTTTGAAATTGACCAACCACCTGGGTTGGTTTGGCTATTCTTTTCTATTGAAAAAGTTCCTAATATATCATCCCTTTATCTTCTCTAATTCTTATAAATTCAAGATCAATTAATTATTATTTTTCTCCTTCTCTTTTATCGCTAAATCAACTACTTAATCTCATTTAATGTCATTAAAATATAAAAATGAGTCAAACAAATAAAATTTCAAGACATAAATGGGGATAAAATTGGATTGTTGTTTCTCGAACATGTAGAAATGACTTGTATTCTGAAGAGAGATAAGTTAATGTAAAAACTTMTGGTGAAATTAATGTGAAAGTTATTTTATTCACTTTGTTTTAATGTTTTTATAAATATTACTCCCTATGTCCCAAAATAACTATGCTCTTGGATAATTTTARACAACTTTATTTATTTTAAATTACTTATCATTTTAAAATTAAGAAAGTATTAAATATCTTTTAAAACATTAGAAATAATAATTTCTTATCCTATGTACAAAATGTATAAAAGAATTCGAATAATAAGAGTTAAATTTTAAGAATATATTGAGTTTGTAGAATTTAGTTTATATTCGGATAAATATTTGATATATAATTCTTCTAATGTAATGTTACGAGTAAAAATTAAATAAAAATCWTATTTTAAATTAACAATTCATTTATTTGATAAATAAAATTTTATTATGTTACGTATCATTTTTTGGTACATGGGATTTTTCTTTAAATATTAAACTATATCATTTACAACTGATTAATTTTGACTTAATGTGTGACAAGAGAGGGCACACGTTTGATGTGTACTAGGGGTATATAAGTATTCTAGTCCACACTTTGGTTTCCTTTTTATATTATTATCTTTATCATATAATTTCTTTTTTTCTCTTGTCAAAAACACAAAAAATATGCTATATCGCATAAAGGTAAATCATTCTAGTACATCTCTTATTACTTCGTTCTCTACGTAAATTTATCAATGAACTAATCAATAATGGAGCCTAAAAAAATGTCGTTGTTGAAAGGGTTGAAGAATAAATGCTAAAATTATTGCGAAAAGCGAAGAATAAAAAGATAATTTGAGAGATGAAAAGTTTATATAAATTAAAAATATATTAATCTTTATCGAAAAAAAATTATAAAAAAAGTTGAGGCGGCCACCGCGCTGCCTTTCTGTCATCTCTGATCCGTTCGTTGATACTAATCATATCCATAGTGTCACTGAATAAATTTGTCTGCCCATTTGTATTTTTATTTGCTTTCAAATGGATATCTATTTTCTTGAGAAGAATATAGTATATTTTTTAGACGTACACTCATTAATCTTTTATAGAAGGGCTTAATAACTTTCCAGCAACCTATAATCCAATTCATAAATTTGTTATCGTATCAGAGTAAGATGTTAATCCAACTATAAGTTGCAATTTGTTTTGAAGTTGAAAAAAAAGTTTCTTTTCAATTCGATTGGCGCGCCGAGTGAATATAAAGCGATATTAATTTCGAATTTAGTTAGAATACCACGTATAAAATTTGATATTGAAAATTGAGTTACACGTGGAGAGTTTGATTGTCTTTCAAGGGTAATGTCAATGAGGGACCTTTCTTTGACATAAAATTATTGGATTTCTTATTTTATTGCACGCGAACTTTTAGTTATTATATTAAGTATAATTTATAGATGGCTGTCGAATTAAAATTCATCCATCATAAAACTTCTCCTTTCCAATAATTGATTTTTGATCGAAAATTTCACGCACCACAAACCATCTCCTTATAAATTGATCAGTAATTATCCGTCCGATAATTACTCAATTATTTATTTCCAATCAAATAAAAGAATTTCTGTTTCATTTCGAGGTAAGAGATATGACTTAATTTAATTTAAGAAAAGTTGACTGAATTAACAAGTAAAAAAATTTTTAAAAAAAGTTAAAAAGTTTACACTTATATCCTTAGTAAAGAAATCCTTTTCAAATTAAGAGTTAAAATAAATAATATTTTAAATTAAAAATGATGACATCTTAAATTAAAATATCATCCAAATAGAGCCTTTATACATGAGATAAAGCATCCACACTTTAAAAAACTAAACAACTCGAAGCATTAAATAATTTTGTTTGGTTTCAAAAATTTTAAATCAAGATTATTTTTTTAATTTAAAAATCAAATAAAACCAAATCAAATTATGTATATCCAAGTGAATTTTTTTTCGAGATTCGATATTTTTACACGCATTCGATATTCTAAGAAAATTCATATTCAATGATGTAGAAAAAATAATTGACACTTCATTTATCACCAAACAAAAGTACCATTCGCTTTGATTTAGGATTTTATGCTTGAAAAAAAAAAAAAGAAAAGGCCTATAAATATATAGGCCTAGTGATATATCATCTCTTGTGCCTTGCCAAGYTAGACAAAATTTCATCCTCGCACCTTCCGAGCTAGCTAGCACTACAATCACAAGAACGAGCTATTATCGTTTACCTGGTAAGTCCACGGCCTACCACTTCCCTCCGCCACCACCACTCACCCCACAAAACTCCCACTACCACCAACTTTCATGTCTGTATTTTACTTAACTAATTCTGATTTGTTTGATTCTGCTTGTTTCCAGTTTCTCCCTTTTCTTTTCTCTGCATGGGAAGTGAGAAAATGGAGATATATGTGAAGGAAACCACCATGGTAAAACCAGCAAAGCCAACACCAGCAAAGAGGCTTTGGAACTCAAACTTGGACATTTTGGTTGCAAGAATCCATATCTTGACTGTTAACTTATACAAGCCTAATGGCTCTTCGAATTTCTTTGATACACGGGTTCTGAAAGAGGCATTGAGCAATGTCCTTGTCTCGTTCTACCCTATGGCTGGAAGATTAGCAACAGATGAAGGAAGAGTGGAGATTAACTGTAATGGTGAAGGTGTTTTATTTGTTGAAGCTGAAACAGACTCCACCATTGATGACTTTGGCAACTTTACTCCGAGCTTAGAACTCCGGCAGCTCGTCGCCACTGTTAACTATTCCGGTGGCATTTCTTCTTATCCCTTGATCATATTCCAGGTACCTATACCTTTAAAAGTTTCATGATATTGCATATCTTTCCTCTAATATGTCAGAAGTCCCAACATTTCTTCAAATCTTGGGTAGGATTAATATTTTYTGAAATTTATATATTAAGAAGTATCATCATCTCGCTCTTTACTAGAAACTTTTGGATGTGATGGCTACTCAACATGTGTTTGTACTTTGTGCTGCACCTCCTAACTTCTCTAGGCGACGGGTTGCAAAATGCTGTAGACATCTCTCAATTGTCCATTTCACATGTGCTGCATATGTTTAGAGTTTCGAAAAGGTTAATAGTTTACGTTGAGTACATTGTGCTATAGGTTACCCGTTTCAGATGTGGTGGAGTTGCTCTTGGAGCTGGGGCAACACAATTTGTCCGATGGGGTATCTTCTCTTCACTTCATCAATACATGGTCAGACATGGCCAGGGGCCTCTCCATTGCCATCCCACCGTTTATTGACCGGACTCTGCTCCGTGCTCGAGAACCGCCAACCCCGGTGTTCGAACACGTAGAATACCATCCCCCTCCAACACTCAAAAACCAGGACATCAAGTCAAGCCCCAAGGGAAGCTCCACTGCTATACTGAAGATCACCCCTGAACAAGTAAGTAAACTGAAAGCCAAGTCCAAGAACGAAGGCAGGACCTATGAGATCCTAGCAGCACACATATGGAGTAGCGCCTGCAAAGCACGGGGACTAACAGATGACCAGGTGACCAAATTGCCACAGACGGTCGTTCAAGGTTGAACCCGCCAGTCCCACCAGGATACTTAGGCAATGTTGTGTTCACAGCTACTCCAATTRCTCAATCAGGTGAGCTGCAATCAGAGCTACTGAGAAACTCTGCAAAGAGAATTCATGACGCCTTAGCAAATGTGGATGATGAGTATCTCCGATCAGCCATCGACTACCTCGAGTGCCAGCCTGACCTCTCGGCTCTTGTTCGAGGGCCAAGCTATTTTGCTAGTCCTAACCTCAATATCAACAGTTGGACTAGGTTACCAGTGCTTGATGCAGACTTTGGTTGGGGACGACCGATCTATATGGGACCAGCATGCATACTCTATGAAGGAACTGTATACATATTACCAAGCCCTACTGAAGACRGGACATTGCTTTTGGCTGTGTGCTTGGATGCTGATCACATGCCAATCTTCCAGAAGTTCTTGTACGAATTCTAGGAAGAAAAATGCAAGAACAGCAGAACTTGCTTCTCAGAGAGATCGAAAGGTTCTTTGTATCATTCTTTGTGAGTGAATTATTAGTGCCCTTTTTCCAACTCTTTGATCATTATGCTGTGAGCACGTTTGAAGATATGAAAATGAATTTCTCTTGCAAATGATTAAGTCAAGGATGCTCTCAATCATGTCATAGCAAAATGATTGGTACARAAGAATCCATATGACTCCATATCACCAGAGATTGCTGGATAAGAAGTTCATTATATGATGTCCGACAAAATTCGAACAATTAAAGATCAAGTTGGCTTTTAACATGTTTATAGCTTTTTAGATTTTTAGTAATTCTTAAATTTATTTCTATTAGATTAATTAGGTTTGAGTAGTAGTTCTTGTCATATTAGAATATGTATTTTTTCTATTTAAAGGATCCTGGTTGTAGTTTTTAGTCCATTTATAATATTATTAATTAAATTCGAAATTTTCTCTCAAATTTTATTGATGATTTCCGATCATTTCTCATGGATTCACAAATTTTTTCTTTTAATTCCTGATTAATTTTCAAATTTTGTTTTTTCGAATTCTTTACTTGTAAACCCTCTACTTTTCTGACTCCCTCAATATCTTTAAGCAAGATTTGAATTTTTTTTTTTTTTTCCCTCTTTTCATACATTCATGCTTACATTCATGCTTATTCGAAATTAGTCGATTGCAGAAAAATATGAAATCAGGGAAACTTGATCAACTTTCTGATTTACCAAACCTGATAAGAAGAGCCGGCAAAGCTCCAAACAAGATGAATCAGCTCTGCCATGTGGATTAGTTAATGGGAATAGTCCTAGTTAAAGATTTCTTATTATATTCAAGAAAAAATCATTCTCATTAGAATCTTCATACTGCAGAGCAGAACCTCCAAGTTTATTATAAAAGGAAATCATACCTTATTCCACCATATTAGATATCTTCCCACAACCTACAACTAACTTTCCAATCTTGACCAGAACCTCCAAGAGGAAAGTGAAAGATAATTTCTTGGTTGATGAACTGGAGGGTACTGCAAACAACAAAAGCTGGCTAACTAAAATTGTCAACTCTATTTGCAGGAATAGCTTCAATCTTCCTGTCAGAATTTAAGCATTGGAAACAATTGAAATCCTTTCAGAATGTGTTAAACCTTGGTAGATATGCTGATCTTTCAAATTATGTTTCACAATTTTATCAGAAGCTACGCAATCTGACCTTCAATAGATTGGATTTGTGGTGGCAAATGATGCTAATTAGGACATAAGTGTCAGCAGCCAAGAACACTATACTTTGCCACCTAGAGCTGAATGAAGACATTCTTCCCTTTGAATTCAAGCAAGTCACCCCACATCAGCTAATCGGTATCCACAACAAAGTACAGGATAAGCATTTCCACTGAAGCTGATGATTTTTCTCCAGGGTAATATTAGAGGCAAGACAGAAGAGCCACACAAAGTACTGTGCTGGGATGACCTGCATAACAATCAATAAACAAAGAGATTACTAAGTTTAAACATTTCTACTCATGACATTATGCAGTGCAAAACTAYGAACACAGTTCCAATCAAGTTGCAGGCTCCCTGTCTAGTCAGAGGCTGATAATAASAAGAACTATTATTGCAAACAAGACAGGATGGTCAAAAACCTTGTTAAACGCCACAACGCAAGTCCTGGGAAAGGAGCARAGCGCATCAGGGAGCTTAATCACAGTATTTGTTAAGTATCAGATCTTTCCATTTGAAATAATACTATCAAGAAATATTTCTTCCCCTTTATCAATTCAATTTTGAACAGAACAAAATACTTGAAACCGACAAAACTCACATTTGTGAATGTTAGAACAAAAAAAATCATAAATACATGCATCCTAACATTACCAAAACATGAAGAAGTAAGCATTTTTAAATTGTTAACATATTTTCTTCTCCATGATTTAACTTTCAACGATTTTTCAGACACTCCAGATAAGAGAGTAAGATATAAAGCCATGGAGAAAAGGAGACGACGAAACCAAATAATACTAAACAGCAATAGAAATGAACTAACCTCAGACGCTTTCTTTCAAAATCTGACACGGCCCTTCTCCATAAGATTAAGCTGAGTCTTTCTCAAAGGAATAAAAAGGATGTTTCAAACGAAAGTTTTCTTCCGTCATTGAAGATTCAGCAAAGGAGAAAAATGACGAAAAGGGAAAAAAAATTTGGACCATTTCTCGATTTGTGCGTGTCATCCTTGCGCAGGGGCCATGCTAATCTTCTCTGTATCGTTCCAATTTTATCGGATGTCCCCGAAGGGACGAGCTGCCATCTTCCCAAATTGTATTTAACGGCTCGATGACGGCTACTCCGAAACGATGTGGGAGTTCAGTCTTGAGGCCCGCATGGAACGCAGTTCTGGGTTAAAAGCCCAAGCCCATAGTGATAATGTACTCGCAGCTCTTTTTAAAAAACAACTGTAAGTAAGCCTCTCTGCAGAAAAGAAAAAGTAATAGTAAATTAAAAAAAAGTATAAGTATTAAAATTTGCTTTTTGTAACCTTTTTGCCATTTTTTTTTTCTGGGCAAATTTTATAGCAGAGAGTAAAGAATGCATAGGGTACATTGTGGATAAGAGCAAATGGCTTGTAAATACATTTGCAGCCTGCATCAACCACAACTCACACTCTGAAGAAAAAGGGAAAAGAACAGAATCAATACAATGGCAACAATGTCTCATTAGTGATCCAAAGTAGTGAAGCAAATGATGTGTCCCTACAATAGAAGAAAGAGTATCATAACATTGCTCCAACTCAAAGAATCCATGTTGTTTAGCTACAAAATTAAACACAGGAGGGTATTCAAATGGATCAAAACCTTATTATGCTAATCGTAAGAATTTTAAATAATCATCGAATAATAGTTTAAATTAATGAGCTTTCTCAACTACAAAATAAGAATGCCTTTCTGCCTCTTCTGCTACACCTTGTCCTTCCTCGAGTTCTTTGGTGGTCAATCTATCTTAGCTCTTCCTTTCCACCTCCAAACTACGATCCCTGTGGAAAATAGTGAACCTACTTGCACATTCTATAAGCTTTTGTATAGTTAGGACGAGAGCTGACATGCTAAAATATGAATAGCAGCATTCTTTTGCTTCCATTGCTTGATCCTCATTGTAAAGAATCCGTAAGAACAAGAATAGCAATATAGACCTACAAGTTTCAGGCAGTTTTTAGGAGGTGGAAACAGAAAATGGATGTCAGCTGCAAACTGGCAGACATAGAGCTGAATTGTATCATTCAAGATTGTCAATTTAGTCAAGTACTGCAGCAGAATATTATCAAAAAGGAAATCTCAATACATTTCAGGTTCATTTAAAGGATCAATCAGTCGGAAAGGGAACCTTTTTTCTGATATGATATTCCATAAAGAAAACTGGGACAGTTCGGTTGATTTAAGAACAATTTATTACTTGATACATGTTTCTTCTAGTACTTAGTTCACCTTGCTTGATCTTTATAGAGGAAATTAGACTAAAATGACGTTCTAATTCTACGCATTATCACATGAAAAGTTGAGTGTATCATTATATTTGAAACTAGTTGATCTGTATTTTACTGTCAATCCAGCCACATCTGTCATTAACCTTCTAAGTCATGGTTAACAATGACAAACATAACATGGTTATTAACCAGAGACATGGATCTGGATTAAATTCACAAGCCAGGGATGATGACAGCATGCAGTCCAAATAGAAAAGGAAGCATATGTATTTAAAGCCTAGCCAATTACAAGAAGAGTAAAATTACGTAATAAACAAGTCTACCATGCTATAAAACTAAGAATTTGACCTTATATGTCAGAACATAAAATAGCATGCTTGTATGTGACTGCAATAATTGGAGGAGCAAAGACCTTTGAGGCAAGTGGCTTAAGCATGTTTCAAAATTCGAGGTGCGACCTTCATTGAGACGAGCCAAGTTTTTCAGAAACATACTATTTCTCATATGGCGTAATTGAACAAAAACATAACCAAAGACTTCATGTATGCATAATATGCCCTATGATTGAATCATAAGCGAAGCAAGCTGCCAATGATTCTTCAAATAGCAGCTATTATTTGTGAGGTTAAAGCATCAAGAAATCATTTTGACCCAATAAGAGTTCTCAAACCAAGTTTCTGTGTACAATAATAGGAAATTCTATCAAGTTATATCAGTAATTGCTTAAGTCTCTACCGTTGTCTTGTTGTTAAATATGCTGWGGATGAGAGAAATATTCTTGCCATGTTGTTTTCATGCAATGTTTTGCAGGGACTGACTCATGAGGCAACCATGTATCAATATTTACATTTCACCTAATCGGTTTCATCATATAGCAACAAAATTTCCCCTTCCAGATCACTTTTATGCTTCAAAGTAAAAAATTATACACTTTTATTCATATATTAGTCATAAATTAGACAGGTTTTACATTTTTACCATGTCAAATTAATCCAAACACCACAAGTTTCTAACTTTCTGAAGCATTAGAAGTTGTCTAATCCCTGAAAAATCATACCCTTCTGAAACATAATCATAAAATTTAATTGCACAAAATGAACCTATTAAGTTTTCCCTCAGGGGTTAATCCAGAAGAACCTGAAACAACTGATGTTACCTAAAACATTGCTCCAGTAGCCAGGCCAAAAGCCTTTTATAATACAATCCCTGTTGTCAAACATCAGGAGTCAGCCTTTTCCACTTCAATGATTCAAGAATAGTCAAGCGATTCCAAGAAAGAAGTGATGAAAAGATGCAAACACACAAACCAATAGCACAGGATGTTGAACAAGCAGACAAACAAAAGACCAAACTTGGACGATATGTGCAACTACCATCCTGCATCAACCAAAGCTAGAACCAAATGGGATATCTGCTAATGTCCAAATCTATTTCATGGATAAAATCTTTATAACCTTAGTCCCTTGCATGCACTATCCCGCATACCCCTTCTTACGCCTTCCAAATAAGAGAAGAAAGAGATAAAACCATGGAAGGAGAGAAAACAAGGAAACCACCAGATTCATAAACGTCCTCCATTCACGATTCATCAGCGAAATAAAAAAGTGCAAAAAAGATTTGGACCATTTCTCGATTTGTTTTTGTCATCCTTGCGCAGGGGCCATGCTAATCTTCTCTGTATCGTTCCAATTTTATCGGATRTCCCCGGAGGKACATGCCCCGTCGCACTACAAGCTTYATTTGAGAACGGAATTYATCTAAGTGTACCGATGTGGGACTTCATGATGGCCTAGTTATTGGTCTGAAGCCCATAATGGTGGTTTAAGCAGGACCGGCCTTTCTAAACTTTGTGGGCTTTTTATGTGCATGCGTAATTGATTTTCTACAAAGTGATGTCGTTTCAATTTAATCATGTTATCGATTTCTCATGAATAATCGATTAATTCAATATTTATCTTTTATATTTAGCGACATTGAAATTTATGACACATTTAATCTATAGTATAGTATAAAAATTACAAGATTTTATAACAAAATTATTATTATCTATTAATTTTTTTCTTGCTATCAGATCATTCATAATCCTTGTTTGGTAAAGTTAATTCGGACTTATTCAAATTACATACGTGAAATTTAAACTTTAGTCAAAAGAAATCAAATGAAAATTCTTTTAACATAGCATCATACGTAAAGATCAAGTATTGAATCAAAGCTCTTCTATCATTTCCTTTCGAACCAAACGCATGGAAGGAAACTTTTCCTCTTCCTTATGAAGCATCTTCCTTTACTATTCAAACAAAGTATTGTGGTCATGAAACGAGTTTGCTCAGTATGTGCACGCTTTTGGGTAAAAAGGAACTCATTACCAAATTTCACTATTGTAAGGAATGGGTGTGGATTGGTCCATAATTGACTTCTGGCGTGTAGGCCCTAAAGTCATTTGTAAGCCTTTTTATTTGGAGGGCTGTTTGTTGGGCTTCAGAGAAATTATTAGACCCATCTACCGTTCTGGCAACGTTTGTGGCTCACAAGAAATGGTCTAATTTTAGTACACACCAAACACCAGCAAAAGACCTTACCTTGCCCACAAATTCTTTTTATGTTTTAGTTTTTCTTTTTAGACACTTGGTTTTCATAATCAGTGAGACTAATTCGAATTCGTCTAGATTGTTTCTGCACAGTTTGATCCCAGCAAAATGCTTGGCTCGAAGCTCTTACCTCTATTTGGGTCGATCGACCTCTTTTGTTGATAAAAAAATTCGTTATTGATGAATTTCGCTCTTGTGACACATCTCTTATGTATCACAGAAGAGTGAAAAGCATATTAGGCAAGCTCTGTATGACAAATAACCGAGTAAGCAGAGATCAAATGGATAATCTGCTTCCAATAAAAGTCAAACCTGCGAACTGAAGGTTCATTGTAATCTTTATCCTTTAAGCTTTATCACCCTCATGCATTTTGTGTACTAAAATAATGATTCGATATGATTTTCCAGCTCATTATTATCAACGTGTTATGTGTGTATTTTGTACAGTTCGATATGGTCTAAGCTAGTTTAATGTGTTTTCATTTCTTATGCTTTAATGAAAGTGAAATACACTTGGATAGTTTAAGCTCATATTACATAAATAGAGCTATACTAGGTACATCAATTTTGTCCGATTTTTTTTTTTTTTTTTGAAGGAAAAGATTTGGTACAATTTCCACTTGTGCCTATTGCTACTAAATTTCAAAAGTATTTTGACGAAGTATTAATACACATTCGTAAGTAAAATAACAGTTTAAAATAATTGATAGATGAATTGTTAAATTAAAATGAGATATCGAATTCGATCTTTACTCGTGGTGTCTCTCGGAATAGTCTCGTCAAGTAAAAGTAGGAAATGTCTAAAAAAATAAGAATTCATTAATGGGAAAATGAGGTCATTTTTTAATTTCAAGCAATACCTGGAAACACATAAACCTTTAGTTTTCTTACCTATAGAGTTTGACTTTTACTCGAACTAAAATTTAACTCAAAGTTCATTAAATATGACATCATTCGCTTATCAATTACTTCAAATCGATATATTTAACTTTAATTTAAATCTATTAAATAGTAGGATAATAATGCCAAATTGCAAAAAGAAAATGAAAAAAAAAAGGTGAAAGAATCCATTGAAGATATCATTKAAAAACCATGCTAAGAGAATAAAAGTATGTTTAGAGATTTGACCAAAAGATTAATTTGGATTATCACACTTACAATGTTGGTGAGATTCACATCATTTTCAATAGTGGTCCAAAGGACCTTACCTAGAATATACCCTACAATATATTAACTAATGTGACCTTACACATGACCTCTTCTAGGGGCATTTTGGTTCATATAAACTTTGTATTTATATTATATGCATTTATAATTTAATGTATAATTGTAATATGTTTAATAACGTAACTTAATTTTTAAAATTTAATCAATTAAAATCGTTTGATAATATAATTTAAAATATCTTCTCATCCAGATACGTTTTTTTAAATTAACATATAGTATTGAATATGCTCAAGCACTTAAATTTAATAATTTTTTATGTACTAAACAAAAGTAACTCTATAAAAAATAAAATTAATTACGTACCGTCATCTATTTTTTCTTCTAAGCTACCTACCAATATAAATTTAATGAAATGAAAAGAAAATAAAATTATAAAAATGACAATATTAATAATTTTTCTAAATTAATCATAAAAAATTCTAACTAAATTCAACATTCAAATTTAGACATATATAAGAAAAATTTCAATATTTAGAAATTTATCAATTTATTTAAATTTCAATTTTATGATACAGAGACTTAAGTTTAAGGAGCTATATTAGGTACTTGAACTCGTGACCCTATCRGATATGAATATAAATATCGTCTAGTCATCAAATYGTGTTCATTCCTTTCAAAAAAAATTAAAAAAAAGGAAATCCCTTTCTAGAATTTTTTATTAAAAAAGAAAAAAGAAAAGTTCAATGCAAGAAAGATGAGGAGAAAAATAAAAATAAAAAATAAAAAATAAAAATCCCCACGCGATGCATGCGCCTGTTGCTTGATGTGACATTACCCATACTTTGATGGTCACCTATATTTCCAAGCATACTCCATAAAGTTATGGTTACCAATTAATCAGAAACAGAAAAAAAATAAATAAATAAAAAAAGTATGGTCATTATTACACCATTCCCACAAGCAGGGAAGGATAAGAAGAGGATATGATTTTAACTTCYTCTGATGCTGACATATTCATCAATATTTTTTTAATTAATTGTAAAATAVATATAATTAATCATTATTTAAATTAACGTATCGATAAAAATTTTAATCGTAATTTTCATTGAAAAACATTTTCATATATGTACTTAGATTATGACGACGAAGTAAAAGAAAATATTTTAGTCTAATTTTCACTCGGCTCGTTGAATTATTTGTTTCAAAGAACAATTTTGTTTAATTAACTTTTTTTGAAGAAATTAATTAATTGTCAACATCAAATGGAGAAGCCATTAATGTAGCTCAAAATATTCATATCATAATTAATGAAAATTGGATCCAAACTTATATAGCTTGAAATAGTGGTTGATTTAGACTTGATCATATTTGAGAGGCCAATAAGAAGGAGGAAGAAAACATTAAAAAAGAGGTCCCTATTATAGAAATATTTTATBAAATTCTAAATTTTGTATTGTCCTAACACTTAAATTGATTGAATTTCCTTTTGAAGTTATAATTTCAAAGATTATTATATAATATTTTTTCAAATTTTGTACACTTTAATAAGCCGATCACAGCACGCTCGTGCGCTCTTTTAGAAGTTAGTGACTTAATAACTCATTTGATAATAAAAATGAAGTATTATATTTATTAATTTTTTATAGAAAGACGAGAATTAAATAAACACATAAAAAATAATCTTAAAAAATTATAAAGAGTTACTTATATAAAGTCGCTTTTACAAAATATATAAATTAAGAATAAAAACTTGTACTATAATATAAAATATCACGAGTAATATACGTGATATAAATTTTTAATTTAATAAGTTATAAATATATATATATATAATTAAATATTTTTTGCAAGAATAAGATGAGCATCTCAAAGCATTTAAGTAAAGATTCTTCCACTTTTAAGCTTCTTTCTTTTTTCTCGATATTTCAAATTAGACTCAAATTATGTTTATAAAATTTTGATTTTTATTTGAAAAATTTTAATTCAAATTTATTGAAAGTAAATATCGAATATAAAATTATTCATTTATTAATTATTTCAAGCGGTTAAATTCGGTTTCTGATCTTTAACAAAACTAAATGAATGAAGTCGTAGCAAAATCATTCCACGTGGACTGCCAACAAAACGTGGTCAACTAACTTTTAATTTCCCAACGGCTCCAAGCTAAACAGCAACTGCACCAGCCGCTAACTTTCCACGGTGTGGCCTCACATTGTAATTCTTCAGAACTCCAATGTCAGAAATGGACCAAAAAATTTCTGCTTCAGAATAGCCTATGCACGGTTGTGGCTCACCTTTCTCCTCCTGTTCTTCTGTCCTGTATTTATAGACATATAAACCAACCCATCATCAAGAACCAACCATATTCACTCACTGATCATCACTCACTAGGCTACTTGTGTTGCTGCAACAATTGTTCTTTCTTGGTTTTCCGTTTCAAGAAGAGCTCTGCAGAGAGGAGATTTTAGTTTTGAGAGAGGGTTTGTGTCGTTGATCATGGCTGGGACAGGGGTTTTTGCTGATATTATTGATGGGGATGTGTTCCTGTACTATTCGGAAGGAGAGTGGAAGAAGTCTTCTTCCGGGAAGTCTGTTGCTATTATCAATCCTACAACTAGAAAGACTCAGTATAAGGTTCAAGGTACATGTTTCAGCTGATGATTTGATTAACTTGTTATCTTACTTTATGTGATCTTTGTTTGTTTCTCATTTCTGTTGGTCTTGTTTTTCTTCTTTTTTTCTTTTTTCGTTTTTTGTTTTTTGTTTTTTTTTTTTGGAGGGTTTGGGGCTGGGGGGGGGGGGGGGACATAAATGGGTTTTGATCAGGCTTCTTACTTGAGAGCGATAATGCAGTTTCATGTGCAATAATGGCCGAATTTAGATTGGAATTAGGATGAAATTCGATTATATATCTTATTTTTCTGGTGAATTGTTTTGGTTCATACCAGCAAATATCAAGAAACTACCAGAAACTGTAATCTTTTAAGCACATCTATGTTGCTTCTTTGTCTTGGTTTCCCTAGGTGTAGTATTTGTCACAAAATCATTCTTGAGATGGAAGCACCTGATGTTTTGTTGTTGATTCCTAGGAATTCTTCTCCAACCGTTATGAAATCACTACTTTTCATATTCTGAATCATTAATTTTCTTAGTTGATAATAGAGGAATCTGAAGGAATATGATGACATTTTTCAAGGAATTATTGCAGTTATCATTTTTATGGTAATCTTTAATTCATGAATGGCATCTAACTCGGAGTATCTTATGTATGCAAACAGCTTGCTCACAACAAGAGGTTAACAAAGCCATCGAAGTAGCTAAAGCTGCACAAAAGTTGTGGGCAAAGACACCTCTATGGAAGCGTGCGGAGCTTCTTCACAAGGCAGCTGCTATTCTTAAAGAGCACAAAGCTCCAATTGCAGAATGCTTAGTGAAGGAAATTGCTAAACCAGCCAAAGATGCTGTCACTGAGGTAGCTAATAAGCTCTAATCAAGCGTATGCCACATTTGTAGTATTTTGTAGCTTATGTTAGAAAGATAATCTTGATATTTGAATTAATGAAGGTTGTAAGGTCAGGAGATCTGGTTTCTTACACTGCTGAAGAAGGAGTAAGAATCTTGGGAGAGGGCAAGTTCTTGGTTTCTGATAGTTTTCCTGGAAATGAGAGGTCCAAGTATTGTCTTACTTCCAAGGTACATCTCTTCTTCCCCTCTTCATTTTGTATGGGACTGCATGGTTTCAGTCTACGCTGTTTGACTGTAAATTTAACACTACATTTGAAACCAGAGAAAGTTATTGCGAGTAGTGATCTATTTCTATATTACTCCCTTCTAATACGAACCCATAGATTAATAGACATGGCCTTCTCAAGTCCAAGTAGGTCTTTAGCTGGCTTACCAAATCTAAAGGTCTATATTGTAAATCAGATAAACATCTGCGATTTTCAGTGAAATTAAATTAGTCCAGAAGAGAAAATTGCAGCATTCTGTCAATCTTGAATATATACCTGAGAATCAGGCTAATATATGCTAATAATGTTAAGATATCTTAACATTTAGTTCACCTGCAAATACCTGAGAATCAGGCTAACTGTTTTTCAAAAGATTTGGAACTAACAAGCAAGTGTATGGTTACAGATTCCACTTGGTGTTGTTCTAGCAATCCCACCCTTTAATTATCCTGTCAATCTCGCTGTATCCAAGATTGCACCTGCATTGATTGCTGGAAACTCCATTGTACTCAAACCCCCCACTCAGGTACTTTTGTGCTACTTATTTCAAGGCTGCATGTATTTTATTATGTAAGATAGTGTCTATTGATATATTCCTTTACTTAGTAAGTATTGAGTAGCTTTCAGAATTTTCACACTGGAAATGCTCAATTAGACTTCATAGTTTCTTTCTTTCCATTTTTTTTTTTTTTTTTTTTGGCTTTTCTCTGGCAATACATGAATTTTTTGTTGATTTATTTTCATATATAGCTAGGGTATTAATGTCGTAACTCAAGTTCATGTCCCAAATGAGACTAGATCTGTAGATTTGTGAAAACTCATTTTACTTTATTCAGGGTGCTGTGGCTGCTCTTCATATGGTGCATTGTTTCCACTTGGCTGGTTTTCCCAAAGGCCTTGTCAGCTGTGTAACTGGAAAAGGTTCTGAGATTGGTGATTTTTTAACCATGCATCCTGGTGTAAACTGCATAAGGTAAACAAGATTTCATGATTGTTTTGGCAGTTTAGTTCCTCGCTTTGCAGTAGATGCTCACAGTCGAAATTGCATATTTTATATTCAGCTTCACTGGTGGTGACACTGGAATTGCAATCTCAAAAAAAGCAGGCATGGTTCCTTTACAAATGGAGTTGGGAGGAAAGGATGCTTGTATTGTTCTTGAGGATGCTGATCTAGATTTGGTAGCAGCAAACATCATAAAAGGAGGATTTTCCTAYAGGTCTGAAGATTCTTTCTTTTTCACCTTACGATACTCTATAAATTTTGATCTGACATCAGGAGTTCAGAATTACCTGCAAACTTACTCCAGTACTAGGCTGTAAAGTTTTCTAACATCGTCTTACATCACATATATCTTCTAGCTAATAGAATGTAGTTTTATATAACATTTTTTTCCTGAAGCTCTTCTCAATTACAAAATTTTCCACAAAATATTGCTCCTAGTGTATCGTTTGTGTACTTCATTTCAATCATCAGAGGATAAGCCGGCATACAGATGAGCCAAGTGTAGGAAGTCCCCTTCAGAAATTTTGCTCAATATGGGACTGGAATAAATGAAGGAAGCTCTTTGTTACTTAAAAGAGTAAGAGTCGATGAGGCAAACAGAAATTAATTGAAAAGATCAACCCAGCAGAGGAATGGAGTGTTTTCTCACTGGCAAAATACATCTTGACTTACATCACAAATTAAAAGTGGATGACTGAAGATAGTAACTGAACCTGTGAAATTTCACAGGAAAATGTAAAAAAGTCGGAAGTTAAAACGGAAGTAGTAGAAAATGGGATTGTGAGGAAGAGCATAAAAATTTCTCAAAAATAAGGACAGCAAAGCTGTAAGTTTTATGTGTAAAGTCTTAAGATTCTAATAAAGCTGCTTTATAGAAAATGGAACTGATGGGGCTTGGTCTGTACTGGTCTTGCATTTTGAACTAATTTACTTGTAATATAAAACTATCATTCCACTGATTAACATGCAAAAGATCATGCTGAATTCTTTTTCTGATCCAAGCAATAGCTTTTTGCTAATCTCACCTGGGCAAAATAACAAAAAACAGACTGCAGCAAATAGGACGTGAGGTGGGAAAATAGCGGCTTCAATCAGAATTGACTGTTGACATAAAGTTCACATTAGCTGGCTCGAGACATGAACTTGCCCTTAGACATGTTTTTGGTTGTTGTTTGAAAGTATTGCTAACTTCCTGGTTGTTACATTCAACAGTGGACAAAGATGCACTGCTGTTAAGGTTGTCTTGGTGATCGAATCTGTTGCAGACACTCTTGTCGAAAAAGTAAAGGCTAAAGTGGCAAAACTGACTGTTGGTGCTCCAGAAGATGATTGTGATATTACTCCAGTTGTTTCAGAGTCATCAGCAAACTTTATTGAAGGTCTAGTTATGGATGCTAAAGAGAAGGGCGCAACATTTTGCCAAGAGTACAAGAGAGAAGGCAACCTCATTTGGCCATTGTTGCTAGATCATGTTAGGCCAGACATGAGGATAGCCTGGGAGGAGCCATTTGGTCCAGTTTTGCCAGTTATTAGGATCAACTCCATTGAAGAAGGAATTCATCATTGCAATGCAAGCAATTTTGGTCTTCAGGTACTAATCTTAATTGTTGCAAAAGTCTCGGCAAATATTTTTCAGTAGCTCTCGCCTACTCTACTGTGCTTGTACATTTTCAACATTTTCAACTTTCTATAGGTAAATTTGATTGGATTCCATATTCTTTTCAGTACAACTATCTTCACGTCCTCTTATTAAGTCTCCTCTCCATTAGATTTCCATATATTTCATTTTATATCCTTCTCTTGGAAAAAGTTTACAGAATATACAAAAGAAATCAGAAAGGGAAAAGCAATTTGTATGCTGACAACAGTTTGATATAGAGGATTCATCTATTGATTTTACAGAATATCAATTTATGCATAGATTGAAACTAGATTCCCTAAAGAAACTTGGCCTTGGATTCAACATTATTCATCAATTATAAACTGCAGGGATGTGTCTTCACCAAAGATATCAACAAAGCTATCTTGATTAGTGATGCAATGGAAACTGGAACAGTCCAGATTAACTCGGCTCCAGCTCGCGGTCCTGATCACTTTCCTTTCCAGGTGAAGTTCAACCCAGACCTTCCTACTTTGTAGATTCTTTCTTGCATCTCTGTGAATGCCTAAAAAGAGAAAACCACATTCTTTTCCAGGGCATCAAGGATAGTGGAATTGGTTCACAAGGCATCACCAATAGCATTAACATGATGGTCAAGATTAAGAGCACTGTGATTAATTTGCCAAGCCCTTCATATACCATGGGGTAATAATCTGCACGATCCACTTAATAATCAGACTTCAGTTTAGGGTGAGGACAGCAAGGGGAATAAGATGAAAAAAATACCAAATGTTTTCTTTTCCCTCTATTATTATATGCTCTAGTGTCATAGCTCTGTTTAGGTTGAAATACACCTCTGTGGAGTCTTGACAGAGAGAATTTATTTGTATGAGAGCAAATTATGTCTTTATGTATTTACTCTTCACTTTCCAAGGTAAATTTTATATGAATTTATATTGAGATATCTCAAAAGTTACCATTCCTTTGCTACCCCTTCTGCCCTAAATGCCTCCAAATATATTCAGCTAATGGAATACTTCTTTTTCTGCATTCCCATTCTCTATTCTGTTACTGAGCTGCTACTTGGAATTTTCCTTTTTGACAGGGTGAGCCGTTTGTAATTCTTTTTACTATATATCAGTGTCATGGGAATCAAATTCATCACCATTTGTAATTATTATGAATTCGATTCGATTTATCGAAAACCCTAATGAGTATATTTGTGTACACTAAACTTTAACAATAATTCCAGTTCTACCTAATGCTTTTAGAGGTTTTATCTTTTATCTCTATTTTTTAATTACTCTATCTCTCTCTCTCTCTCTCTCTCACTTGAATTTTGTGAAACAAAGAGGAGCAAGGTTGACGAAGGAAGGKCCAAAAAGTATGAAAAAGGCKTMGCATTTTGTTGGKTTATGACATTGAGCSC
>MEJB01000097.1:493106-505355 GCA_001752375.1 Rhazya stricta
TYMAWYCYYYMAWYCMAARSCMAMYATRCGGCCCAACCTAAAGCCTCCAAGCCCCAACAGCCCAACTCCTTTGCTGGAGCTTTTTGCTGATTAATGCATACACGAGGTCATAATTGCTGCTTTTTATTGAAGAAAGATATTTTTCCTCAGATATTAGAGAAATTAATTTAAATGCAATTCGAATTATGCCTTTAAAGATTAATTCTTACTCGAAAAAATATCTATCGAATATYGCTTTTAACATAATGTCGGTGTAGAGAGCTTTTGATTTAATAATCTACTTACGAACTGCTGAAGTTGTTGGGTTAATTTTGTTGAATTATTATAAATTACTTTCACATTTTAGGTCATTGAGGGGTTAAACCCACAACCTTCCACTCTAAATTCACACCTTCAATATATATTAATATATCATTTAGACAAAATTGGCATCTTCCTTTATTTAACTTAAATATAAGTGTTTGGAGAGGGAGAATGTTATATTTATTTATATATTTAAGGTCATTGAGGGGTTAAACCCACAACCTCCCACTCTAAATTCACACCTTCAATATATATTAATATATCATTTAGACAAAATTGGCATCTTCCTGTATTTAACTTAAATATAAGTGTTTTGAGAGGGAGAATGTTATATTTATTTATATATATACAAGATAAACTCGTATAAAATTGTGAAAAAAATAATAACTCAATTGAAATATACATTTTTACCAAGGTAAAAAGTCTCTAACTAGGTAAAAAGTGTCCATACACATTTCCTCAATAATGTGTTTCAAGGACCAAAAAAAAAAGGGGTTTTGTGYACCAAAAGTGAAAGGGCATTGCTCATGGTAAGGCTCCAAACCCTACAATTTGGGGATTCTTTTCTTTTTATTTATTCTTCAAGTTCACCATCTTCTACTTTGACAGATGTCCAAATCTGAAATAAACACGTATATTTATTTATTTATTTATTTTTGGATTTGAGTATGTTTGACACAAATCCATAACAAACTATATACATAAAAAAATTAGTGGTTAATTAAGCTTGAAATAAATTAATTAACATAATCCCATAATAATTGTTGTCAGGTGCACTACTGTGATCCTACTGACATGACTGCATTTAATCCCATTACCATTAGCTAATGGAAATTATTATATGATTAATTAAATTATTAGAAGAAAAAAATCATTTTCTCTTCTTAAAAATTTATAATTAATATATTAATAGGAGAATAATAGATAGGGTCATCTCCTATTAGCATTGCATGCCTAGTCTAATCCTTCCCAGATTTCAATGGGGTTGACACTCTATGTTTGAATCAGCCTTCATCTTCATTGACTAATTCACATTAAAAAGTGGGTTTATCCTGCTAATAAACTCAACGATTCGAGAGAATTAGTAAACGAATGCTTGAATCAAAGTGAAGTTTCGTGTTCACTTTCTAATTATGATATCGTGTTGAAAGAATTATAAATTAAATGATATTTTTTAAATAAAAGTCAAACTCTATGAAAATAATCTCGAATCGATTCTCTCTCTCTCGTACTAAGGAGAGTTGRCTTAAAGAATATGCGCTATGGAGAATATGCTTTTGGATACTAATATAGATACTTCTTTATATATTTTCTCTCCATTAATTAATAGTATATTTCAATCTAATAAGTTATTATTTAAATTAAAGAAGGTTTTTTTATTTTTTTTATTTCTTTGGGATCAGAACATAAAAAGAAACTATACAGTTGACTTAGAATATGAGATTTTTAAGGAAAAACAAAAGAAAATCCGAAATTAGTAAATTGCGTCATCATCGTAGTGGAGCTTCTCTAGAGACCCTTGTGAATTTGAAGGTTCTAATGARTAAATGACTGCCACCTCATGGTTTCTAAACCCATTTATTTATTTTTAATAAATTAAAGAAGAGACATTTCTCCCTTTTTCTCTTTTTTTGATTAAAAAATAATGCAATATACCATTTTTTAAATCAAGCTATTAGGGCAAATAAGTATCTTGGGTTTTTCACATTAGCTACCTTCTTTGTTGTTTTGAACAATTAATATTTTCACTTGATGAAATTAATTTAAAGTATGTTCGGATTGCTTTCGAAAAAATCTAACTGTTATATGGAGGAAGGCCTAACACAAACCATTTCCCAAGAATCATTTTCAAAGCATAATATATTAAGAGACATTTATTGGATCTCCGAGCTATTAGGGYAATAATTTATCTATTCTTTTTTATTTAAGTACKTGATATTCTTATTTGATGGGATTAATTCGAGTTACGTTCGTATAGTCTAACTTTTATTCRTTAAGAAAGTTTATGCAAAATTCTTTCAACCTRACGRGCATAATCGAATGCAAAATATTATTCTGATTTAATAATATACTTATGAACTGTTTCGAAATATTGAGTTGGTATCCTGACCACAAACGAGGGAAGAAAAAGAGATAATAATTGTGGGGATAGTCTAAGAGTTGTAGGATTACTAGGGCTTGGCCAATTGGCTTTAGTTCACAATGCATGGGTGGGTTGAGCTGTAAAGAAAGAGTCTCACCTGGAAAAAGAGAGAATTGATAGGTACAAGACAAGGACATATACCTACACAGACTTCTTGGAGCCTTGGCAAGAAGCACCTTTACTTAAAGCAATTCCAAGTCTTGGCAAGTCTTATAGTGATCATGATCATCTTTCTCTAGAAACAATGGGATTTGAAAACTCCATTTATGAACATTCAAATCATGTCAGTCTGCAGCCAATTGATCAATGAAACCTTTATTCTATCTTAACCCTATATCTTCARCAACCGCCCCCACTTTCAGCCCCTAACCCCCTCTTATATTGCTTATCATTTCTTATATATTGAATGCTTAATTTAGATCCTTTCTTGATCATCTTCGTAATGCCACGCAGTATCTTCGAGTTTAATAGKTAWCTTAGTGCTTATAAATCTCTAAGCTTTTAGCAGACAAATTCTGCAGRTATATATAACTTTGATGATCTCTGTATTCTGTGATAATTTTAAGAAATTGCCAGATATGACAGGTAAATCATCATCAGCACTCAGCAGCATGGCCACTATATGAATATCTGTGAAAGGTTTTTCTAGGAGTCATTTTTCCTTATCTCATTTCAAGACCAGAAAGTAAAGATTCAATGGAAAAAATGAGATGAACTTGATCAGGAATGGAAGCTTTATCATGCATGTTCCTGAGTTCTTCCTCTTCGTGTATATATATATATATTAACTCCATTCAAATTATATTAGATAACAGTAACAAAGACTTGCATGCAGCAAATGACTCGAGTCTCCAGTTTCGGGTTTTTGCTGTGGTTACTGCAACCAGACGAGATAATGTTAGATACCATCTGTTTTTCCATATATCATTGGTATCTTTACCCCAAAAAAGAAGACATTCACAGTCCAAAAGTATATTGTGGTCATGATGTATATGCAAAAATGCCATTTTCTCTAAGTGAATGTGAACCAAGCCTGTGATAATTTCTTCATACTGCAGGAAATCCCTTTGGTCCTTATGTGAAAATTTCTGCTATGGACCTCACATTCAAAAGATTAGGCATAAGATATGGCACTGTTGATCATCTAACGATCAAGAAAATGACCCTTGATCAGAGCCTGAGTTTGAACCATTGTTCTCTTGATCAGGGCACTTATAATACATGAAACCAACCATTAGTTATAGTATATACATCAAACTGTGTAGGATTGCAGGGTGGATTGTACATATCGGCACTGATTTTCTTTGATATGATTCTTTATCCTCTAGATCTTATGATGCAATGAACACAGTCCCATGAACTGACCAGACCATGATTTACAGAACAAGAACAAACATTTGATCAAAACTAAATGATTCGCGGTCGGTTCTTGGCCAAACAGATGTTGATCTGAAATTCCCAGAGAATAAAATACTACTCAGGAAGTCACCAAAATACCATAGGATTTACTTTCTCGTTCGTGTCTGGCCTTGTAAGTTTACACTTGTCTAGGTTCAGAAATTCTTGGCATCATAGTGGGGAAGATCCATAATTATACTGCTAAAAATGACAAGGTCATCACGTTGCAAGATGTCATTGGGAAGACAAGTTCTTAAATTGATAAGTATAAATAGGAACGATTCTGGTGATTCCAAGATAGTTTATTCTCAATGGAGAATTAAGGGAAGCTTCATTACTGCAATTTATTCGGGTTTAATAATTGAAAGAGACGACCAAAGAATATAAACCACGGGAAGAAAATATATACACGAGGCACCATTAGGACCACATCATTAATCGATCAATCAAGAAAGTATATGAAAGATCCATATGTTGTGCTGATTTTATTGATATCTCAACAAGACTATGCTGCAAATGCCACCCTTCTTATCTGTCACTGCAAATCACACCAATAACCAGATAGGATTAAGGGCTAATGATGGGGATCCATCCTCCTCCTATTAAGCATTTTTTTTTCCTTATTACTACTATCGACATTGAATTAGTGTTGTTTAATAGTAGCTTATTTWGCTAGAATACTCTAAAATAAGTTATGGGTTCGAATCACATTTCGATCTCCCTTTGCCTTGCCTCCATATATTATTCCCTCTCGAAGAATTAATAGTTAAATACTTCCATATTAGCATATCATATTATAAATTTTAGTAAATTTACATTGAATATTGTAAGAAATTCAATGAAAAATAATTAACCCATTGTAATACTTTAAAATATTTTTTTCTTACCTTCTTTCACTTTTTCCTTTGGAAAAAATTAGAAATAGTCAATATTCATACATTTAATGCATCTCACCCTAATTCTACCACATCTATTACCAAAGATACTTGAAAAAAATAACTCTCCCCATTAAATGAAAAGAAATCTATAATATATTTTGTTAAATTTATCGAATAAATTATTAACTAAAAGTATATATAACTTGGTAAAATCCATACATTAGCGAAATAAATATCCTTTAAAAAAATTAACCTCATTTTAAAGCATTAAAAAAAAGAAAATATGAACATTAATATTATAAATTGATAAGAAGACATAAACCTATGAAATAATTTGATAAAATTAAGATAGATATATACATAAGTATAAAATTTTTTTTATTAATATATCATTAGCAGCAAAATCTTCTCAATTTCTTATTTATTAAAGAGACTTAATCATACTTGCTTATCTGAGATCAGAAAGTAGATTATGGTGCACCAGTACCCATGTGACATCTGGACAATGAATATTAATAAATTTTATTTTATTGCTCATAATAGTTGTTTGGCTTAATAAATCATTCTTTACTGAAAAAGGGCGTTAGTATTCCTTCTGGGAAAGTTGAATATAATACATAATTACCTAAATTACCAAGTAATTAAACCCTCATTAATTAATAATGAGTTGCCAATTAGCCTTGTGTTGATTCTAAGTTAATAACTTAATGTGTTAAGATTTACTTTTTATGAGTAAAATGTTTCTAAGAAGAGAAATTCGTTAATTATACACTAACTTGGATTTGATCCGAGTCGAAAGTAAAAAATTAAAGTATCGAATCACTCATATCAACCAAGTTTGGTTCCATCAAATTTAAGATATATTATCTGATAAAGGGTACTTCTAATCACCTACCTATATTACCGTGCACACAATATAATTCTCATTTAGTTTACTTATCTTTCATGATGTGTATATATATTTAAATTCTATAATACTTTTTTTATATATTTTAATTGATGTAATGAAAAAATATATTAAAAAATTCGAAATAATTTATTTACTTATATATTAAAAATATTTTAAAATTATAAAGAATATCGAAATATCTGTATTTATCTAACCGATCTCTCTCTTATTGAGCTTGCCAACCCTAAAAGGCTGAAGATAGCAGGAAGAAGTGGTTTTACTAGCAGTCTCCCCACTCGGATAAACTGCTTCACGCCCATCCAAAGGCTTATGCTTCTTCCCGATCCGTTATGAATGGTGGATGGACGATTTATGAATCGAAATTAATGCTTTATTATTTATATATTTTTTTAACATCATTAATTATTCTTAAAATATAAAATTTTATATAAATACAATTTAAATATTTTTGTAAACTTTCTATTTTAATTATAGGATAAAAAGTAATTATAATAATTCAAGTATTTCGTAATAATGTTTAGCTCGCTTTATTTTCATCTCATAAAAAATAATTAAAAACAATAAGGTAACATTAAGGTAATTGGAMATAAATACAAATTTTTGTACATTATGATTGGAAAAATACTTAAAATTTCGTCTCTTTTAAATTTTAAATTTTATTTTTTTACGATTTTAATAGCTGGTTATGGTTGGTGAAAAAAGTAATGAATCGTAATCGAAAATTGTCGATTTTATGAGAAGTTTACGGGTTCGATTAGGATCCGATTGAATTTTGGTTGAAGAGGTCCATGGACGACTCGGATAAAGTGGTTCGCGCATCCAAAGGCTTATAAAAACATTCCAAAACGCAAAGACTAAAGACCTCTCTGATTCTTTGCCACAGCAACAGCAACAGCCTCTTCTTCTTCGCCCTCCTCAACCCTCTTCTCGTTCCTGGTCAATGGCTCTCTCTATCAGTCACTATAATTGAACCAAAGTCATCCCACAACCAGCAGAGAAAGAGACTTCTTCTTCTTCACCAACTTTTTCTATCTTCCTTCCTGTCTAAAAACCTCGTAGATATAGTACTACACGACAATTACTGCGCCCTGCCCTGACTGTTTGTAGCTTCAGTTTTCTCCTTGTTTTTTTTTTTTTTTTTCCTTTGAATTTTCAGGCAGAATGCAACCTTGTAGTAGAGAAATGCAAGCCATGAACTCAATCTTAAACCAGCAGATGTCTCTTCACGACCTCCAAAATGGCCAACACCAGCAGCAGCACCACTTCGATCCGACATCGTCACACGATGATTTTCTCGAACAAATGCTCTCTTCAATCCCTTCTTCATGGCCTCCTGACCTATCTGCAACCGCTCCTTCTAATTCCGCCTCTAAACCCCAGTCCCCTTGGGACTCTCTGGCTCAGAACCCTCTCGCTTCTCTGGAGGACCAGTCAGCTTTATTGGCTTCCAAGCTCCGTCAGCACCAGATCGGCGGGGCTAAGGCTTTGATGCTCCAGCAACAACTAATGCTCTCCAGAGGTCTCGCTGCGGCTGGAAATGAACTCAGGTCTCCCACCGGAGCCTCCGCTGCTGCCGGCAACGGTGGCCTTCTGCCCATGCCGTTGAGTTTGAACGGGAACGGAGATCATAACGACGTCGTCGTTGACGGGTCTCCATTCAAATCTGCTAATTCAGTGAGTTATTTTATATGAAACGTAATTAATGCATTCAATATGATTATTGATCAGTTTATGTATTAAAAATTGAGGGTTTTAATTAAAATTTTATTTGCAGGCAAATGATGCATCAGTTCAAGCTCTGTACAACGGCTTCGCYGGATCTATCGGTCAACCCCCGAACCAGTCTCAGCATTTTCACCACGCTCAGGTCCGTATTATTATCAATTATTCATTCATAATAATCCTTTCAATTCTCTCCACAAAATAACTATACTGATGAATGGCTCTACAGGGAGGAGCGATGCAAGCTCAGAATTTCGTAGCACCTGCAGCGCCAGCGATGAACCAAACCGCAGCTAGCGGTTCGACAGGGACCGGAGGCGGAGGGGCTCCGGCCCAGCCACGGCAGCAGAGAGTGAGAGCTCGCAGAGGACAAGCCACAGATCCACACAGCATTGCTGAAAGAGTACGTGCATTCACGATTTCATCCCCATTTTTGTTCTTATGTGAATTTCTGTTTTGCTTTTTCTGTGTATTTTTGTTTTCTAGTTTCCAGTTCGTTTCTGATCCTTTCTTGATTCTCTATGGCAGTTACGCAGAGAGAGAATTGCGGAGAGAATGAAGGCTCTCCAGGAGCTTGTACCCAATGCTAATAAGGTAGTACTACTCATTCTTCAACGTTTGCTTTTTTCTTCTATTCGATTTGTATTTGTAAAATTACCATTATAGACACGATCTTAGTAAGAATTCCATTGGTTGGGCTACATTAGGCGTAATCAGGACCGATAATTAAAAACCAAGAATCAGGAATACGCTATTGTGATAAGAATTAAGGTGTCGATAATTGAAGCGTTTGGGGAATCGATAGGTAATTGTTAGTATGAACTTAGTAATGGAAGTAAATGAAGCTGTGTAACTGCCAATGATGAAGCTTCTTTACTAATGACTGTTTATCAGGGTTATATTTGTCAATTGAAGTTCTTTTAATTATGGTTGATTTGACTTGATCATGTACTTCCCACGTGCTGTATATACTGAGGGATGTGTTTGGATGAAGACACATATCCGGAAACTGAAAACTTAGGGCGCGTGGGAGTTGGGGATGTCTATCTTTCCGTGCGTACGTGAAAGTAAAGCTGGAAAGCAGATAATAGCGGGATCGTAATCAGAGGATACCTACTCATGTAGCCGTGGTTAATATTTTTTTTGGATTATTTTAGGTAAAATTAATTTATTAATTGGTTTTCTTTATCATGTTGGTGCTTGGTGGGGTCGTGGAATGACAGACAGACAAGGCCTCAATGCTTGATGAGATCATCGACTATGTGAAATTCCTACAGCTCCAAGTCAAAGTAATCACTCTCTCTCGTTTCTATTTTTTTAAATAAATTTTTTATTAGATTTAGAATTTGAAAAGGGATTCTTTTAGTTTGACAAATTGGTTGAAATATGGGCTTTATTTTTTAAAATATTCTCCCCTTTAATTTCCGTTCTTACCTTTTCCATGTTCTTAACAGGTCCTCAGCATGAGCCGTTTGGGCGGTGCTGCTGCTGTTGCGCCCCTCGTTGCTGATATGTCCTCTGAGGTATCACTTCTTTCTGATCATACTTCACCAGTCATTTTAAGAATGAACCATAGGGGAGTTGAAGTGGGTTTTAGCCTTTTAGGTATGAAAGCTTTGGCAACCTTGAAAAGAACCAAATGGGAGCTRGTTTGGGCATCTTTGGGAGGAGGCTAAAAACCAAGACCTATTAAGCTTTCCATATAAAGAAGAAGAAAAGAAGGAAAAATGTCAGTGATTTTAGTATTAGTTCAATAGACCAAACCTTCCCAACCCCACCTCCTCTCTTGTTTGTCTCTCTCAAAATTCTCTTTCACCACAAAACGACATTCCCATAAAGTTCACGCGTGCCCACTTTCCAGATTCCACTCACTAACCCATAAAAATTTTCTCCTTTTTTTTTTCCCCCAAAATCTTTCTTTTGATTCTTGACTGTTCATGGAGTATGCAAGCAGGGGGGAGGGGATGAATGATGATAAACTCATCGAGGTGAAGTAATTTTTACAAGTTTTTCTTTTCTTTGGATAAGGGTGGTGGCGATTGTGTACAAGGAAATGGGAGGAGCAGTAATGGAGGGACACAGACGGCGGCTTCATCGTCGAACAACGACAGCATGACGGTGACGGAGCACCAGGTGGCGAAGCTGATGGAAGAGGACATGGGCTCTGCCATGCAGTACCTCCAAGGGAAAGGTTTATGTCTGATGCCGATTTCTCTGGCCACGGCAATATCAACCGCCACGTGTCACTCGAGGAACCCGATGAATAATCCTAACAACCATAGTCTTAACGGCAACAGTAACAACCCACTACTGGGATCGTCCAACGCTAACGGCGGCGTTGGAGAAGCTGGTGGGCCCTCTTCTCCTAGTATGTCTGTTTTGACCGTCCAGTCAGCCACGATCGGCAACGGCGGAGCTGATCCTTCCGTCAAAGACGCAACTTCCGTTTCCAAGCCTTGAGAGATTATCCACAACGGCGTTGACTGTTTTACTGACCCTTGCTTTTAGTATGGATTACTGTTACTGATACTGTTACCGTTAACTTGAAACTCTCAACGGCCGTCAAGTCTACCAAAATAAGGGTCCTTTTCCTCTTTATATATCTATCTATATATATATATATATAGCAGAAAACAAACGATGCCGTATTTGGGTAGACTTGGCTTCAACCAAAGCTTATTAACTTAAGCTAACAACAGCCCCCCGCCCAAGGGAATCCTGTTTCTTTATTACTACTATCTTTCCTTTAATGAATACTTATTTCTTTTTCCTTTTTGTTTTATATATATTTCCATATAGCTCCGACCCATTTTGTGTTTATCTTATGAAAAGGCATGAATTGATTAATACTTTTTCTCTTTGGAAAAAAAAAAAAGGCATCAAAATAGAGAGGAAACAAATTATTTTTTTCCTCTAGATCTTCTAGTTCCTTTCAATACAAATTGTGTTAATCCCGATTACACTAATCAAATTATGACGTGTATTGAAAGATTTCCAACTAAGAAAGTGAGTAAAAAAGAATATATTAGAAGATCTTAATCGAAATTTTTAGATTATTGCAATAAGGATTAAAGATTTAGATGTAATGATGAGGTGTGAAGATAATGATGATGAGGTAGATGATTGATAATGATAAATTAATCAAGATAACTACGGAAAATAAGGAGAAAGAAGTCATAACAGCTTTGCTTTTTATTGGCCTTCTCTTTTTATAATTCATTATCTTTAAACTAACTAGTTTAATAATTAGTAGAATGATGATTTCCTTTTCCTTTCTTGTCCTTTTGCTTTTTGCCTAATTGTGTTAGGCTTTGTTCTCTTATATAAAAATTACATTATATTGTAAGTGGTCGTTTGACTTTTGTCTTAAGAGAAAATTTTTAAAACAAAAGAAAAAAAAGAAAAGAAAAGGTATTATTGCAACTAATGCTTGTTTAGGTTGAGTTAAAGTCAACCACCTCTTTTGATGTTCTTTCTTTTCTAATTCCTCAAGTCATAGCAAGGGAAAGTAGAGGAAAAAGATAGAGAAATGTGAAGCCTTTTGTTTTTTTATTTCTTTTCTTTTCGTAAAATAATAGAGAATGTGGGAATAAAACAAACATAGAAAGTTGAATTTATCAACTTTTTAGCTATTCTTTAAGAAAGATCATGAGGAGATTGAGGTCATTTAATTGTATTATTAATTTTTTATACTTCGAGTTCAAGTAAGAGGGTATTCATAAAGGGCATAAGATTTTACYTGTATTATTTACTTTATTCATAAAATTTATAAAATTCGAATTCGAGATATTTTTTATCAAGGAAGATAGTTAATTCCTTTAACATGAAGAAAGGCTTCCATTATATATATAAAGATCTGTGACAACATAGAATAATTTAGTTGGTAAAAGCGCTCATTATTAGATAAGATGTTCCGAATTATAATTTAMCTTTGTCTCTCTTCATGTATGAAAAAAAAAAAAAAGGGTAAAAAAAGAAAAAGGGAGAAGAAGAGGGAGAACAAAGGCCTTTGCATAGATCCTATGCAGAACAGAATTCCTTTTTTCACTTTTCTCAATAGTATTCAGTTTTTTTATGAGATTCCCAGTGTGCCTTTTCTTTTCTTTTCTTTTCTTTTCTTTTTATCTTTTTAAAGAGTTTCATTTGATATTAATTAAGATGTTTCTTTAGAATCAAATATATTCTTTTGTCTTTACGAATTAAAATTTCGAAATATCTAACGAATTCTCTGTTGTAATTGAGTCATTCCTTCATGTAACTCGTAATTTAAGAAGTTCAAAATTATTTCCCTTTTCTTAAATACTTATCCAAAACGTTCAATTCTTTTTTTTAATTCAATAATTATAATAAGAATTACATTTGATAGAAATTATAAGAATAAATGATTATAGATATATTATATTATAAATTGATCATCATAGAATATCTACATCTACCTACAAAGAGGTAAGAGTGTTATTCTAATTACGAAAAGAAAAAGAAGTCTGTATTTTGACAGAAATTGAACCATTTGAATCTCCGACTTTTTAATTTGGGAGCCTCAATAATTGCCACTCAAATAAGATCTTATCAACGTTCAATTCATGACAATTGTTGCAGAAAAGAAAGAAGTGAACACTTTGATAAGAATTAAACGCTTTGAAACTTCCGATATTCATATTGAGCATCTTATGCATGTAAACAAAGGTATCAAGATGGTTGTCATTGTCCCGAAGAAAAAGAAGAAGCAAACAGAGGTCTAAATTTCAGCAGTATGTGCCATCAATTATGACTGTTAATAGAAGCAACCAAAACAAACCAAAAAAAAAAAAAAAAAAGGAAACGTGTTTCATGGAAACAAAGTTAGCCACTGGGGAAACAACAAAAACCCTTTGCCCTTGACTTGATATATTGCC
>MEJB01000097.1:505690-545444 GCA_001752375.1 Rhazya stricta
TACAAAGACAGTTAAAATTATTATATTCTGGGATAATTTTTCTGCCTCTTCTTTCGCCTTGAAACAGATATGTTAAACATAAATCATGGAACTGGATAGGCAGCTAGTCTAGCAATCCCTTCTACTATAGCTCGGTTTAGGAATCACGTACAAAGATTCCATTAAATTATGCGATATTTTATTACGTACTTATACTTGAYAAGAATTAAAATTTCAAACTTTTAATTAGAAAGTCTCAATACTTACCTCCTAAATAAAGCCTCGTTGACATAACACGAACTTTTTAAACTTTTATACTATAACCAATCAAAATTTCTATTGTATACCGTAAAGAACCAACTTTCTTATTGTTTTCTAGAATTATAATAGTTGCAACAACCCTTCAAGATCATGAAAGATATACATATATGTACAGACACATATAGAGAGAGATTCAACCAAATCAAGATATGATCAAATTCAACTCTTTATACATAGCATTAGAGGGCTGCACGTTTGCCTGATAATCAACTGCAGACATTACTATCTCTCAAAAAGATTCTATGGAATCAAAGAAAATAAAATTCCATTTTATGTTGGGTTAATTATATAGATATTAGTAAATATGTTCAGTCTCTATTATCAGATACTTCCTCTCTAGAAATGATTTGAAATTTTATTTTTCATATAATTTTAAATTGATACTACAAGATTAATTATAATTTAAATCCTATCTCTTACTTGACATTATTGCAACTAATCCCATATATGACCAAATAAATATTTTTTTTTCCCAAATCAATTTTCAGTTGCTAGTATTGTTTGGTAAAGAAAAAACTCGTCTTTCTGGTTACTCATATCCAAACCATCCAATATTCAGGGACAACCTCTCTCCAGACTCCAACAATAATTGCTCAAAATTGATTGACATAATGTGCTCCCTTATATAAAGGAGAAATTTCGATAACATTTTTTTCGCTTTCTCTACCTTCTCTCCACAAAATACTCCATTTTCTTTCTATTTGAAAGTCTATTTATATTTTTTCCCCATGGTTTCTCCAATTAAAGGTGAGTAATCTGTCTGATTTATCTAAATCTTATCAAAATAAACTAGTTTGAGCTTGCTACCAAGTATTGAACATCTAGAAATATATGATATAGTTTTTGAATGATGGAGTGCTTAGTCAGATGAGGTTGACTATGAATAGCTAGTTAGGTTCAACAATGTAAAGACTAATGGAAAAAACACGGTTTTGACCATTGTTCTTCATTTCTTTTTAGTATAAAGAAACAACATTTCTCTATCAAACACTATAATATATAATCTAAGAAGAAATTTGATTTATTTATAATTGTTGACTCAAAATTTACCCTTTTAAAATTCATTTTGTCAATTTAAATCAATTTAAATCTTTAAATATRAAGATCAAGAAGGATAAACTTTGGATTATAGGCCTCCTACCTATATTGCAGGCTCAGAGGATCCAGGTAGTACAGGAGTTATACTGGATTATAGGCCCGTGAAGAAAGAAGCAGGCTCTTCGGGCAAACCTACCTGCAATGTGGAACGGGCCAATCATGATAGATACAGGCAACTAATATGAGAAATGACTTCCCAGGGAGATTATGAATGAGTCCCATTGAAGGGCAAATATCCTAAAGCAATCAGCAATGGAAGGCAAAGGCCATTCCTTCCCAGTACGGTTCTCAGCAATAAGGGTTTTTGTCAGAATGGCCCCAATTTTGATAAAAATGTGGTGGAAATGATAATGCTACCTGAGTGTCGAAAGATTCTCTCCTTTAACTTTCCCTTAGGGTTTCTCAGGCCCCAGGATCAAATGTCATACAGGATTTTAGGGCAAGTTTCAGTGCAAGGAACAACGATATTTAAAACGGTAAGCAGTGTGGCGTCTCTAGGCAAATTGAGACCAAGTTGTGTCAGTGTACTTGACATGAAAAAAAAAAATTTTAAGAAAAACTGAAAAACCGAAAGACAGATAAACAAGATCAAGTGTTTTGATATTAAAACCTGAACAGACAATCCTAGAATTCCAGCTTGACAGTAAAACCTCCATCTTCAAGGACCAAGAAATTTCAATGGATATAGTCACCTGATATTTATCAGAGAAACAAAATACAGAACTTGGACATGGTAAGTAACTTCAAAATCTTTCAACTTGTCTAAGTTGTCAGAGAACAAATTGGAAGTTTCAAAACTCTTTCTTTCATCCTGTAGTGCACTAGTTACTCGGGCTTTGTTTCTTCAAAAATGCATTACAAATTTTTGGTGCATGATCCCCTTTTCCGCATTTTTCTCCTTTTTTTTTTTTTTGTTTTTTTGTTTTTTTGGTTAGAAACTGTGATTTCATTCTGACATAGCAACAAATGAGGATTTCATCAAAGACCATTGAGTAATCAAGAATCTCAATTTACTACCAGATTATTCTAGCTCCACCTTCTTCGATCCTCTTCCTCATCTACAGGAGTGTACCATGATGGCCTTCGTTTTGAGTTGCTCAACCTGTAGTTCAAGAGTATCTCTTCATCACAGAGTTCCCTAGTGGCCACAAGTACAAGTGTCTTCAGAGCAGGATTGCCAGGCCCTCCATTGCCTGATTTCCAGGATTTAAACCAAAAACTGCCAAACCTTTTCATATTCACCTCGTCTCCATTTCCAAATGARATATTTGGTATGTATGTTCTCATGTTCTTCTCAGTCAGTGGAAAGTCATAGGGGCAAACCATAACATTAGGTGTCATACCCTGAGCAGGATGATTGGCAAAATGAGCAAATGCTAGAGGATTTCTCCTCTCCAGTATATCACCCTTAATCCCCACCGCAGCAGCATYCAAAGGTTTGCTAAGCATCTTCCAAATTTTGTCTGAACCTTTTTCAGCACCTTCAGAACTGGATCTGGATTCTGAAACACCAGAGCCATTCCACCGTTCACGAGATTCACCCCCAAAACCCCATGGTTGAGCATTAATTACAGTCCCGTCATACCTCGTGATCAAATAAGAATTTTGTGCATCAACTCTTGGGTATCCAGGAATATATCGGTAATATGCAGGTGCATATACAACACCTGGATAGAATGCTATGACAGCCCCAACATCAGCTTCACCATCTAAGAATAAGCCTCGGCCAGCATCTTTGTGCAGAATTTGAGACGGCTTGAGATCAAGGGTGTAGCCCATGAGATCCTTCAATTTCTGTGACACCTCTGTCCTTGTTAATGGCTTTGTCTCAGGAGYATCTGTTCAGAAAATGATTATGTGCAATCATATTTCAGTCATATGCCAATCATGTTAGTTTGATAATAAAAAAGCTATTAGTTAACCATCAGTGTTTTATCGCAGTTTCTGTTTACTTCGATCAGAAACAAGGATTAGCTTTGAAAGCAAAAACCAAAAATCTGATATTGAGAAACTCTTTTATCAGAATGAAAGTGCAGCTAGAACACAGTTTCCATCGTTGGCCTACAAGAATAGTTCATTGGTGACTGCTTTATTAAGTTTTATATTTTAAGGTTTATACTAGTGATTTTGGTTCAGTAAATGAAAATGTAATAAAGAATGTACTAGGACTATCCACCCTATTGTCCTTTTGTTGATTATCAGCATACAAGAATCATGCAACTTATCAAMCGAGGCAAAGTTTCAAACTTTGAAAGATATTAATAAGGAGAGGAGTGGTAGAGAAGGATGTTTTATTTTTTGTGATGTCACTATTTAGATTCCCCAATTTGTATTGACAGACAAATGCATTCCTGTCATTTCATCTTAAACATAAAATTATTAGAGAGGAKTAATTTCTTCTTCTAAGCAGGTTCCAGTAAGCGGTTGTGGGCAGCCAAGTTGTGGCATTGGATGAGAGGACCCAAGAAATTAATAAGGATGTCCTGCCTAGAAAGTAGGAAGTGGATGTGAAGTAAGTGGTGAAAAAGTAGACAAGCAAAAAGGGAGGGGGGGGGAAAAAAGACAAACTTTTTTCTAAACATCATGAGAACTTTCGTTTTTAAATGAGTTGTATTACAAAGAATGAACATCAAATGGAAGTRATAACAGGAGCACTTTCTTCGCTTACCAAGACGATCATTCAATGGAGTGCTCTGGCCGACAGCAAGACCAAGACCACTATGGCGGGTGTTCTTTTCAGCAGATGATTCTGAGGTCTTGGCACAGGTTTGCAAAGTGGGAAGAAGAATGTCATCCATATGCATGCAGAAGGCTTCTAATTGAGAATGGATGTTTTCCTGGACTTGCTTTTGTTGATCAGCAAGGGATGCCTTATTAGCCATCTCAATGATCTCATCTATATCYGATTCAACAGCATCCTTTCCCAAACGATGGTAGCTGAAAGTTGGAAGTATTTCGTTAGCAGTTGAAAGTGGAATGCTGTAACATCTACAGCAAGTCAGATAAATGGCTCATAAATCTACAGTAACTGCTGGAAGGTAGATTTGAGAACAAATACAAGACATACAAAAGCATTTCCCTGAGAAAAAGTATAACAATTAACGAAATAACAAAAACAGAAAGAGTGACTTCAAGATCCCACACCCTTATAATAAGCACCAGTTGTCCTGTAAGGATCTCTATTACACGGAGCAGAATATGTTACAGGTCTCCCAGAAGTAATTCAGATGTTTGTACTGTTTATGATAATTTGCTCAGGCTTCGTGTCTTTCAATTCAATTTATGAAATGCTTCATTCATGATGAACAYTGACCAAGAACCAATGCAGATAGAACATAAATAGTGTTGAACTGTTGCTTGCTCAACACAGTTTTACTTGAAAAGGAAATGAATCATTCCACTCATGGTGTCTAGGGTGGGGATTGTCACAATTGCACATAGGAGATATTCTAATTCATCTACTACAAAAGGAAAAATATACCATAAGAGATGTAATAAAAAAAACAGAAAGAAAAAGAATTACAAACAGAAGCAACACCGTACAGTTCTCGTTAGTATCAGGGAAGGTATAAACAGGTCCCCTAACAATGATTAACACAAGGTTAACCAACTAGAGTATGAAACATTCCCGATTTATGTAAATGAAGCTGACCCTTAGGTGATGTATTTACCAATGACAAATTGGTACAACCAAGAGGAAAGGCCTCTCACCTAGTGTAAAGAAAGAGCCGATTTACATCTGCTTCGAACTGAAGGGTTCTTGGATCCCTAGCAAATGCGGGACTCTTTGCAAGAACTTTCACAGCCTAAAGAAGAATAAAAACATTATGGGAAGAAAATAATCGTAAGATAATTAGTTATCTCAARGGGAAAAAGAAAAAAGTCTGTTCTGTAGATCAAATAAAATAAACAGATTTAAAACCTYTGTTGTATGCTTCAATCATTTCTTTCTCTGTGGAATTACAAAATACAGACTCTTGAATTCATAGAAAGGTAGCATTAACTAGTAACTATCACGCATTAAACATAATAATACTAATCATCACTTATTATTCAAAAAGAAAAGAGATACGAGTGCAGTGATAGCAATATAAACCACATTTTATGTACAATTCATGTGGGCATACAATCAAACAACTGGCGGGCATACAGTTATGAGTCTATAAACCAATGCTTATAAATATAGATGCACATACCCATACCAGTTCCTGTGTGTGTGATTGCGCGTGTAGAGGGAGTGAGATACCTCTTGAAATTTCTGAAAGAGAGATGCCATGTTCGAGCTCTGTTCGCTTACTCTTTGCTCCGCTGAGCTTTGCGCGTTTCCACTGACCGTCCGGTGTCGTATTGGCGTTACGGGCTACAAAAATCGAAGTCAGCCGGCTCCGTCGGTTGAGAATTTGTATCCTARCGCATGGAAGATATTTTCATTACGAAAAAATAAATAAAAATGTGATTTAGTTCTATTTTTCTTCATTAATTAATCAGTTATTCACTTGTCCACCAAATTAATCGGTGATAATTCAATAATTTGGAGCAATCAGTAAATAAATCATTAATTTAAAATAGAACCTCATATTCGATCGAATCATTAATTCAAAATGAAATTCCTTATTCAATTCAATATATACTTCTAATGTGAAAAATTAYCAGTAATTCAATATTATTTATATCATATTTAATATATTACTTTAAATATCGTCTCACCCTTAATATATCATTTAAATTTCGTCTCACATAAAAGATGCTTACCCTATATAATAATTTCATATGAAAAAGACGATCTAAAATAAATACATTCATCTCAATTTTTCGATTACATTACTTTTTGGAATGAACTTTTTATTAGTAAAACTTTATWCTGAAATAATTATAAGAGTGTATACAAATGAAACCGAGTCTATAACAGTGATTCAAGCCTCAATTTTAAGCTGAKGGTTGATACAATATAACAATGTCCAAGTTGTTCCAGCTTCTTGCTGCCCTTAAAAGTCCTACTGTTTCTTCCTCTACGAATATGATATACAGAAATGATCAATGCCGACTTCATCATCCAAATAGTCAAGCTGGACTTTACTCCACACAAGGAGGACACAAGAAAAGTAGATGCTGAACTGCAGTATTATACAATATGCACTAGGCATTGCCACTTCCCTTTTAGTCTATCTAGTACTGTACAGAACCTCATCAAGTAAGAAGCATCATTAATTCAAACCTGGGGATTTGGGCTTTTGGACCAAACTAAACTACATGGAACCAGTTGATAATCCAATCTCTGTGGAAAACCATACTTTCAAACTCATAACCTGGTATATGTCTTGAGAGGACCCAACCAAGCACTTGAAAGTATACAAACTCAGATTCAACCATTTCAATAACCTAAAAAAGTACATTCATTCAAAAGGGGTTTTCCTACCTTTTGAATCCAAAGCATCATGTACTGTGAAAAAGAATCCCAAAGTAGCACACGCCAAAATCTTACCATTGTTGCCAAAATCTGGAACCGAAATGTCTTTTAGGTTTGCATAAGTTTAAATTATTAGAACCCCTTTCTTTACCAAATAAACACATTTCTTAATTGATGGGTAACCACAAACTATCAGCCAAAAAAACCAGTTGTATAACAGACAACAGGTTAAGTACTTAATGAAGAAAAGTGATAAATTATATTCAAGCAAATAAGTTCAAAGAAGCATGCATATAAGGTCCGGACACACCACTGCAGCACTCTCCCACTTCAGGGGTGATATACCGCTACAGGACTAGATAAAATACTAAAGGAAGCAAAACAAAAGAGGTGCTGAACGTGTATTTCTTGTTTACACTGCACATGTATATTGAACAAGGTAGAAAGAACCCTTTTGTGCATTTCTTTATCTACTGCCATATTCTAAGTTTCTATTGACATTTGAGAGTTTGTGCTAAATCATATCAAGATAAGCAAACCTACAAGTCCTATCACCCCTCCCAAAATTCCAAATTTTCTCCCTTCTAGATAAGACAGTACGCGATTACCAAGTTGCATAACCAATAAAAGCTGCCAAATATCATCTTAGAAACACCCACAATACTTCCCCAGAACAGACAGAGATATAATTGAACTGTATTCTGTAAGCCTTCCTCAAACTTACAGCAATACAATCTCACCCATTAAATTTGCTYGTTGAGAGATGGGAGAAAAGGTACATACGTTCAAATGTCATATCACCTTTCCTCTGATAAATTCTTGAAAAGTTTTCACGTCATTTGCCAAATCAATAGAAATAGTGTTCTTCAAAAAAGGTGCTATCTTACTTTCAATAAATTATGGTAACAGCATTTTTTTAGTTGCACAACTCAACCAGGGTAAATCCCGAAATCAGAATAAAGTATATCAAATTCCTTCTGTTTTTTGGCAACATAACCAATAATTTTTCTCACAAACTCTCCATGCCTCAAATCCATGAGTAGGTTATTTGTTAACAAGAACCCAACTTGCACAAGTAGCTGGTATATGCGAATTTGCACAGTCAAAAAGTCCTCTGCACATGAAAATTTAGAAATTAATATATCAAGACATTCTGTTTATTAAGGTATGAATTCCACCAATTGCTAATCCAGTTTGCATATCATCTACCTTTTAGCTCTGTTCTATTTGACCACTCACCAGTAGAAACAAAAGTTCATGTTGTAACTGTTAACCGGTACTATTATATCATTTCTATATGGACCTATATAGAAGCTAATTATTCCTACGCCAATGGCAAACCCCAACTCGATTGAAGGATTATGCTTTACAAGTACTGAGGGATCTTTCTCCTTGGGCAAAAAGACCATTATCGTGCACCTACCTTTTCCCCYTTCTTATTTCCTATGAAAAATGCCTTTTCCAGAAAATAAAAATAAAAATAAAATAATTTCAAAAAAATTGACAAGATATCAGGAAATGAATGGGAGACAGGTAAACAAGGATGAAGGTAAGCCTATTGTATCCCACTAATGCCAACTATGGAACTTAATTGCAGTACACATAAAAGTTCAATATCATAGCTATCCTTGAAAACCATAGCTCTGACACTTATTTTCTTCTTTCAGTTAATGTTTCTGTCAAAAGCTTGACTCATGAGAATGTGTTCAATGTTTACATGACAAATATAAATTTAGATATGCAAGAACAGTAAAAGCATCACAACTACTACCCCCAAGTATCTCAATATTTTAAATTAGAAAGGAGAATTAATAAGAACAGTATGCAGTTATCGTGAAGAATAAGATACATATATATATATATAGATGAGAGAGAGGAGAGAGAGGGAGAGAGAGAGAAATGATATCTGACACTAGAGTCATGGAGGTCTAATGCATTTACTTGCTTTATGAACATAAAAAGGAAATTGGATCAAAATGATTTATCCCAATTTCCCTATCAAAAGATTCCATCAGTAAGTTTTCACTTACAAAAAAAATACTTAGAAGTAGAACTTTCCCAAATTGTGCAAACGAATTGCTCTAATCTAAACTTTTCAGAAGCAAAGCCACACATAACTAGGTGAATCAGCACCACGATGATTTATTCATTCCATGGTATTACAATGTTATCATAGTTGGATCTACGTTGTAGAGAAATACAAGCCACAAAATAGAACAGGATGTCTCATTCTTCACACTGAAAATACATTTCACCACATCCAAGTAAAACTRAACTTAAGATCTATATTTCCTGAAAATAAATTGCCCACACTAGCAAACTTTGTTCATCAAGCACATWACTAGTGAATAGGCAGATCTATATTTCCTGGCTTTCACTTGAGATTTTTTGCAATGCTAAAGCAGAGTACCAARAGATCACCAAGGTACCCAACAAAGCATTCACTTGACTCTTCCTCAGGGGCCGAGCTTTACACCCCTGCCAAAATAGTCCAACTCAAGCCAATAAGGCAATAATTACTTCGAACAATTCCAAAATGAAAACTTTTACCATACATTCCTAAGATCTAAGCAACTAAAATCTTGAGAGGAACTTCTAAAGCATCCATATGAAAACTAACATAGGAACCCAAAATAACAAACAAGATAATACTAGAGCAACCTTCGGCAGGCATAATGCTAAAATTAGAAGCCTGCAATAGATATATAGCATATATATTAATTTCCAGTTTGTTTAAGAAAAACACACTGCTAATTGCTAAATAATCTGTTGATTTACATGGTGACTYGATAAACAAAATTTTGAAACACTAAACCTAGATAACAAAATGTTTGATATATTTGCAAGCCAAGCATGCAATAGAGTCATCCACTGGGTTTGAAAGTATAGGGCTGTGGAAGCAACAACGGACCTCTCCTTGACTCCTTATCATCCAAAAGCCTCTGAACTGTCTTGTTACGGCAATACAGATTATCAAAATGCTTCACCTAAAACCCATCATTGAAAAGGTTAATAGAAAAAATGATAATTACTCAGAATCTACATCAACAAAATCAACAAAAAGAAAAAGGAAAAAACCCCTAAATATATTAAGTATAAAACTAACCCAAGTGGGTCTGCATTGCTTAACAAATTGCTCCCTGGTTTTCTTGCATTCCACCGGGTACAACAGCCCAGCTGAAGCTAGTTCAGTGGGTTTCTTGTTTGATTCTTTCTCCAAACAAGCATAGAATGCATCACGCGCCTATTGGGCACCAGATATTCATCCCAATTAGACTTTCTGATGGCAATTGAAGTAAATATGAAGAAAAACTACTATTACGGAACCAATTTTCACATATCTCATTAACGACTAAAAGGTAAATCATAAGCAGAAAAAGAAAATACAAAGGAAATTAGAGTAATAGTCACCTTGTAGCAAGCTTGTCTAGCTTGTGAGAGAACATCAGTTTGGATTTTACCGGGGTCCTGTGAGGCATAAGCTTCCAATGCCATTGAAAAGTGCTTGATGAATGAGAAAGGGCGTGTTTCCTTTCCTTTTGTTTTCCTTTTTCTCAGGAAGARAGCTGTAAATTAGCAGCTTCTTAGGTTATAGTATTTGCTTAGGTTAAGGTTTTTTTTTTTTTTTTCTGCTTTTCCGTATTTAATTAATTACATAATTTTATGTGTTAGCCTAATTCTATATGTAAGGCTTTTTTTAATTTATTATTATAATTCTTTTAAATTATCTGACATTCTTATTAATTTTACGATTTGAACCAGGTTCAAAGAGCTTGTCTCTTATTTAGAATTCGATATTTTTATTAATTAAATCATTAAAAATAATTCTTTTAATTATTTTTTTAATAATTAATAATTAAAATATAGTGTATCATAATTGATGATATAAAAAAATATATAGCAAAACGTTCGTTATGTTTAAATTATTAAATTRTATGATTTTTTTTCTTRAATTATGTRATATCAARCACATTTAATTTTGATTATTGTAAATTTAAATTAAGAAAAATTTATAAAACGAGTAAAACTCCCATATAATTATTTAATCTATTCGCAACTCGAAATCATTGTGACAAACTCATTAGCATTTATTCATATTATCGAATTGATGCAGGTAATAATTGCTTATTCTTTTTCATATATTATCCCTCAACAAAGAAAAGAAAAATCTAAATACAAACACAAAATCAATAATAAAAATAAATAAATGAATAAAGTAACTGAGCTGCCATGCATTCGATCTGCCACTGCCTCTCCGGTTTCCAACGATTTCTTCGACTTCAGAGCACGTCGAGCCTGATCGACTTCCCCGGTTTCTATTGTAATTTGGAAGATAGGAAGATGAGTGTGGGCGGCACGGAAGAGAGGACGATTGACGGCATAAAATTATTAGACGAGGAACATGCGAAGTTTGTACTGTGTGTGTGGAGGTTGAGGAGAAAACGATTATACTTTTGGAAACTATGTTTCGTGATAGGAAATTATGTGGTGATTGGGATTCTGTAATTATTTGAATTGAAATCTCATCGAGGGATACTATTTTGGTAAGTTATGGAGGAAATATGCAGCATCTTGATATATTTCCATATACAGGTATGGAAATTCATATCTCCCTCTCAAGTATAGTCTTGATTTTTAGTTTTTGTTGCCTTGTTTGTTCTTTCTTAAGTCTCTCTTCAACATCATAGTAATTGAGAAGCATTGGTCCTTTTCCCTCGCTAGCAATTGCCGCCTGTTGCTGAGAAACAAACCAGCTTCATTCTCCCAGGTATTATTTTTCCGTTTTTTTTTTTTTTCTGTTTGTTCATGTTATTTGTATCTGGGGTTCATATGTTCTCTTTAGTGCTTCTCTAGTACAGAAAACACATCATAATTGATGATTGATAAGGCTTTTATGTGTTAATTTTCTGTTTATGCATGTCTCTGGAGATTGTTATTTATTGAATKGTTAACTTTCTAATTGTAACTTGCATATTAATTAAGTGGATTTATGATTTGCAATTGGTGCTTCTTTCTGCTACTATATTGGACTTGGATTGTAGTATTACATAGTACATATGCTCAGATTTTGATAGTTATATTGTTAATTATGAGTTACCAAAAAATGAAATTAGATCAATTTAACACCTTTTATCTGATTGTTTGAGAAAGTTATGACCTTTTCAGTATGCTTATTTATGTAAAGCATTTTTAGATTACCTTGTTTGCTAGACGTATTACTTGGCCTTTTCAAGATCTTGACTTTAAATAGATATTGTATTTCTCCGTGCTCCTTTTTGGAGGGAAGTGGGAAGGCAGGACGTTTTAATGGTTACAATGATGCCATGGTATATTAACCTGCTAAGGTCGTCTTTGGTTACATACTGTTTACAACCTATATTTTGCTAGTTATGTCACTTAGTGGAAGTCAGGCCTGGGCTGGAAACATGAGGCTAGCATTCTATATATATTACATATGCTAATTGCAGTCTATGTTTTACTAGTTATTTTGCAGGATGTTATAACAATGATGTGGGTATTTCATTTACATTTCTAGTTGCCTCTTTTACAGATTACACCCTTTCATTCTATTTTTTGTATATATTTTATTTGATTAGCATGCAATAATTGACATTCTTTGTTGTTGGTGAGTGTATCATTCTTAAAGAGTCTCAATTTTTCTGGAGCTGTTTTTGTAATTGTGAATTTGATCATCTGTATTTTCATTGTAGCTATCATCTTACTCTGTATCAAGCTTTAATCGAAGGTTAAAGATAAAGAAAACAAATAAGCTTGCTTGCAATTTGATTGGAATATACTAGTATTTGGGAAAATACTTGGTCTCAAGTTTTTTGATTGAGAGTAATCATTCGAGTGTGAATCCTATTTATTCTTTAAATGGAGAAAACTTTATCTAATCAGGAAAAACATAGATATTATTCATTTGCGTAGCAAAGATTGATAATGATGGTTAGACTCGACCTTAAAATTTTTAGCCTCGTTCCATTAATAGCATGGTAAGGTCTTTAAGTCTTATATTTCCCCGTGCTTTATGAAACTAAGAAACATATGACACGCGCAAATATTCCAATTTCTCTTTCGATAAATATGAATCTCTTTCAATTCAAGTTTTCCAGATTGTTGAACAAGAAATTCTTGTTTTGCATTCTTTTGTTACACAGAAGTCAGTTTTTAGTTTCTAGTTTGTTGATATTTCTTGCCAATATTCTTGGAAATAGAGCTTAACTCATAGTCGGTTCATGGACAGTAATCGAGGTCATTGGAGAAGTCCTCCCAAGTACACCATTTAATTCCTTAGTTCCTTAAAATGCCATCATCCTTCGAAATTTATCTCTAGGGGCAGTAAATGAGCAGTGGATTTCTTACATTGTTTGCTTCTTCTTCTTCTTTTTTTTTTTTTTCCCCCCCTCCTGTTTTGGAAGACAGTCGGAACAAAAATGTATACAGGCCAAAGATTTGGGATAGAATATCAGAGAAATTTCAAATCCTTTCCTTTATGAGAATATCTTGGAGATTCTAAGTGAACTAAAATACTGGTTTTGTGCATTTGCAAGAGCTATATTTTTTAGACGAGATTCACGAGAACAAAATGAAGAGCAGGGGAGCACTTTACTTGGCTCCAGAACTGACCAGTAAAGAAGACCTTGATTAATTCATTCTTATGTTCTCAAGATTACCTATTTAAGGAAAAGGTATTTAGTTTCACTTTCTTTAAGTGAGGTGATGAAGCCATGGAAGACATCTTAAAAYAAATTAAAGGGGAGAAACCAATATTTTTATTGACAATTCATTGTATTTCTTGTCATTCCTTATTTAAAAAGCAGCAGTTTTCTCGGCATTACTTTTGCTTGACAGAAAATGAATTTATGCTTTACTTGGTTGACATTCGTCACCTCGTTGATGAGTTTTGCATCCAAATTTAATTGCTGACCTGATTTATCTTAAAATTATTTATGCTGTGGTACTGATATTGACTTTGTACTTGCTTAACATTCTGATGCTGTTTAAAGAAAAAGAAAAACACAATCTGATTCGGATTTTTCCTGTGCATTTATTACATACCGTTATATCTTTTGCATATCAGTTGAATATAATTACTCTATGGGTTCAATGTTAAAAGTTTCTCGCTTATAAGAACCTCATACTGGTTGCTCCATATTTCCGCATTTCATCGGAAGAGCACTTCATGGTTCTCAAGAAGAAACTGTAAGTTGCAAAACAGAAGCAAATTTGAGTGATTGGCAGCTTAATTCCTATAAGAGTTATTTTTACTTTCTATCTATTAATCTTTTCTTGTGATTTTGATTTTGTTGGCATTGGGAGAAAACTTAAAAGTTTTGGAGAATTGTTAATTTTATGGTTAATTGCTATTCTGAAATCGTCTAATCATATTGTTCATGTCATGAAATTTTGTTTATTGCTTAAAAAAGCACATTCTTTCATGCTTCCTTTCTGCCTCTCTTTTGTAAATTCTGTTGTTAGTGTTGTTCTAATTTTGATTCTGTTATCTTTTGCGCATAGATTTGGAAAAACATTTGATTTTGTGCACTTAGATTGCTGTGCAAAAATAATTGTAAATTCCTTTCTCTCTCAATTGCAAGTTTGTCAAAAATCAACTACTATATGTTTTCCTGATGGAGATGCTACCATATATGAGCATCTCTTGTATGCCGATTTTTCGACTGTATCAATTTTCATTGGTGCCTAAATTTTRCAGCTTATTTTCTATTTTTGCAACCCCAGATTTATACAGACACCTAGTTATGACAACAAAAAATATTTCAATCTCAAAAGAAAGAACAAAATGTATTAATTACTTGTTCGGCGGTTTTAATTCTTTTTTTCTTTATGTCTTTTTTCAAAACTTCACTTTCAGAGTCGCTATGGAAGAGCGAAGTGAGATATCAGCTGCTGCCACCCATGCAACTAAAGAAGTCTCTGATTCTAACAGTAGYAGCTACCTAATCCAGAATAAGCGTCCAAAAATGGACGGCAACTTGTCAAATTCGAAATTCAAAGGAGTGGTTCTCCAACAGAATGGTCACTGGGGAGCACAGATATATGCCAACCACCAGCGAATTTGGCTTGGGACTTTTAAGTCTGAGGTAGAAGCTGCAATGGCATACGATAGTGCAGCCATTAAACTACGTAGTGGAGATTCACACAGAAACTTTCCATGGACAAACATTAGTATTGAGGAGCCAGACTTCCAAAGTAAACTCAGTACAGAAGCTGTGCTAAACATGATCAAGGATGGTTCCTACCGATCCAAGTTTTTTGATTATTTGAGAGCAGAATCCAAAGGTGACCCAGGTTTGGGGATTGCACCCAATAATGCAACATTCTTGTGGAAGAAACTATTTCATAAGGAGCTCACTCCAAGTGATGTTGGCAAACTTAACCGTCTTGTCATACCAAAGAAATTTGCACTGATGTACTTTCCTCATATTTCTGAGAGTACAGAAGAAGAGAATGAGGACAGTGCTGGTGTAGATGACACGGAATTGGTCTTTTTTGACAGGACAATGAGGTCATGGAAATTCCGTTACTGCTATTGGAAGAGCAGCCAAAGCTTTGTTTTTACTCGTGGATGGAATAGATTTGTCAAGGATAAAGGCTTGAGAGCAAAAGACATGATAGTTTTCTCCTTTTGTGAATGTAAAGATGAATCAAATTTGACAAAGCCCCTGTTYATGATTGATGTTGGATATTATGAGGAGGTTAATGGCGGACTGGTGCAAAATACCTTTGTCCAAGAGAATGATTCTCAGGAGATTGAATCAAATGGCTCAACGAAGAAGGGTCTTAGACTTTTTGGCGTGCAGATTATCTGAGAGAAACTCCAGTTCTCTTGGTACAACTGCTGGAGTCTGATTTCCTTTTGCTTCACCAAGTAGCTTCTCTGACATAGTTCATATTTATTTTGAAAGTCTGATCAAGGACTCATGATCTTTAATTGATGGAAATCATTTTGATAGTTTCTTGCAACTATGTTTCAAGTTATCATTTTGGCCTACTGTTTTTTGTGTTAATGGTTCATCCTATTTTATGATATTAGGAGGGATTAGACTCTGTTTTTGACATTGTTTCACTCAGTGATACAAATCTTTGTAGTCATTTATAGAAAGGCAGGTTTACCATTAAGTCAATTAATGGTAACCCTTTGAAGCATATTCTTTTAGCTGTTATATTCATCCTATAAGATTGGAGCTCTTGTATTCATCCTATAAGATTATGCATAGAAGATTGGAGCTGTTATACTCATCCTATAAGATTATGCATAGAAGATTGGAGCTGTTATATCCTCTGAGAATAAGCAGATAGGGCCAACTCTTCAATAAAAGCCCATCCTGCAATGAATTGGATTTGACGTTTCACTAAATAAAATGGGCCAACCCAGCATGACAATTGCTTTCGGAATCTAGCCCAATATGTTTGGTCTTTCCTTTTGGTACTTACCATTGTACCCAATTAAAAAAAAAAAATAAAACAAACGGGAATAAGTTTACTTATGGAATGAAAGACAAAATGCAGCCCTTTATCATACATGTGTTTTTTTCAGTAAAATGTTCTGGAAGAGTTATTTTTTATTATATCTCTAGTAAGGTTCTTATGGATTTCAATACTAATTTTATTTTTTGTTAATTTATTAAATCACAGCGCTTTTTAAGCTTAAACATTAAATCATCTTAACATTTCTGACCTTAATATATATTATTAATTTTTAAAAAATCAAACATCGAACGGATAAACGTAGGAAAAACACAAACTTTTAAAGGAAAAAAAACAATTATGAAAACCAATGAGGGTGGACATCAAATGGTTATCCAATGAGATTAGCATTTAATTTTGGTAATTTAATGTAAATTCCCTTGTATTAAAATGTGTTGTAATAATGATTGCGACAATGAAGAGGCTCACATTAGGTAACAGATGCCTTTGTCATTTGTACTCAGCAACCCAAGAAATCATCCAAGAGGTCCATAATTTAGGTGTTGGTTAGAGTGTTGTCAATCTAACAAGGAATCTTTATTTTTTTGTTATTTAATTCTTTAAGTTTATCATAATTTTTTAATAACACCAATAGCCAAAAAAGACTATAATTTAAGCTTTTAACAAACTAAAGGTGATCTACTATTATTAGCAATTTGTAGAGAATTACTTAATTAAAAATTATCTTAATTTATTATAATGGGGGTTTCAAAAATATACTATCTCTCCCCCCGCCCCGCCCCAGCATGCGTTATTAAAGGGCATGTGCCGATGCATTTAAATATACTCATGATTGATCCCTAAGTCGGACCCACGATCGACCCTTTTGGTTTCAATGTTGGAGAATGGTTCACCACATTATAGATGTGACCACGGCAAATAAAAGAAGGAAATTTGTGGCTGTGGAAACATTCTGATGTGGTACGGTCCTTATCTGGGAAATAGATTTAATGGTAAGGTCCTTTTAATTAATTAATTTTAAAACTCAAAATACAATTAATTACGAAGGTATACTTCCTTGTTCAGCTTCAATAATCATTTTCATTTTTGTTTTATTAGGATCTTCTAAGACATCCAAAATAGACATAAAGCTTCTTATTAAATTTGATTGAAAGCACCCAACTTAATTGTTTTAAAAGTGCTGGCTTAATCAATTATTATTCTAAATAATTAGTATTATTATGGCTTAAATAGACTTTCATTCATTAATCTTGTTTTAATGATTCAAATCTTATGAATATGCAATTATGGGAATATTGAATATTTAATTAGTGACTAATGAAGGGGACTTAACCCACAATAATTTTTAGGTAATTAATAAAAATAAATTATTAAGTCAAAATGAAGTTCCACGTTTCATCTCTGTTATGTGCCACGATGAAAAGTTTATAAAGGTCGGAAAGTACTTGGGACTTTACAAGCATCGTTAAACCCAAAAATTATAATATCGAATCTATACGGATAAAATCATCTTACGTCATGGCCACGATGGGTCTTGCTCGTCTTGTCGTTCCCCTTCTTCCAAAAAAAAATATATACTCAAAATTCTTAACATCAATTACTAAACTTATTAAATTTACCATTTTACCCTTCTTTACTAATTATTCCTCAATACCGCGAACCGATCGTTTTACATCAAATTTTCTAAATTAGGTATTTACCGTGAACACAAATTGTTACCCTACTACCATCTTGGTGCTTGAGATGGTAGAAAACGGCACAATAATAAGTTAACTTCAAAATTTCACTTCATACTAGAATTTGTACCATCTCAAACAGTTCCATGTACATATGTCTTTAAATCAAAGAATTGAGTTGCATATGTGCACGTTGACTCTAACTCAGTCAAACTATTTCAATATTATATTACGAGTAATGATCGAACACGAAATATTCTTTTAATTTAATCGTTCGTTTATTACCTATCACAAATTATTACACGATAATCATTTCTAGCACTTTAAAAAAAAAAAAAGAAATCCACATAATGCCATTATGAAGCTATAATAAAGAGCAACATAACATGTTCTCACATCATGGTTCGTTATATGTGAAATGAATAGTCTACACAATGACCATGTACAAATTGGTCATTTCAATAATAGATATAAGTTAACGATGAGTTTGTAAGTCTACTTGCTTGTCGTTTCGACCATCAAATCAACATTGAGGTGTCCCCCTTTTACTAGTGACCCAATTATCTTCTTCCACCGTAAAGACGTCTCCTGTCAATAATCCAATTAAAAAATTAATTTTAAAATATAAATCAGTTTAAAAAAATTAGTTAGAATATTTAGTAATGTTTTTATATTTTAAGTTTATTAGTTTTGCAATTTTGAACTAATTTTATTTTTAATATTCAAAACAATAAGAGGAAAGGAGGAGGGACAGAGAGGCATAGTTAATATAGAGTTTTTTTTTTTTTGTTGGATAAAATTAATAAAGTTATTTCAATCATCTTAATTTAAAATTTTATAAATTTTAAGAATTTCGTATTTTGCATCCACAATTTTAATATAATATATAATTTAAAACGAAGATAATATATAAATATTAAATGATCATAACATAATCTATTTATACTTATAACTATCGAGAAAGATGCACGTTTGCTATAAAAATTGAACCTTAAACTTGTGAATTTAAGAATTATAAATAATCCGATAAATATTGAATTCGAGATAATATGATTAGATATGATACAATCAATAAATAAAAATGGAATAAAATGGAAATTTAGACAAACAAAAGGGGGAAGATTCATTGTCTTACCACTTTTGCCCCTTCCAAAAGAAGAAAGAAAAGGTATGGATCGATTTGCTTTCCTTTTCTTTTTGGTAAGGAGAAAAGAGATCATTTACGTCACGGATTCAAGCTTTGGACTCTCCCACGCCACACCCCAAGTCAAAGTTTCATTCTCGAAATGGACATTCTGATAATAATAAATGTACTTAAATTTTAAAAAATTCTAAATTATATTTTATAAATGTTTCAAATCTTTGTTTTAAAAATATTATGAAGACTCGGATTATGARAGATATCTTTTAAYACATATCGTCCCGTCCCGTTATGCTTGCATCGATCACTATATTATTATCGGTCTTTTACAGGATTAAGTGCTGGGAGGGTACTGGATAAAATGAAGTACTGATACTCACCCAACGATGAATGAGGCAATACTTCCTTAGGTCCATCTTATCCAGGAACCAACCGACTTTATGAGACCTCAATCATACAATCATGAATCACCAACGTGCATTATGGTCCATTCTTTCTTTTTAGCTAATGGACTGCTTTACCTGAAAACATGCTCCCACTTAATTTAAATTTCAAATATTACGAAATTTATTTTATATTGAATCATTATATTTAAAATTTCATATTCGACTCTTTATGTGAGATGTTTCTGAGAGAAAAAAGATATATGGACAGTAGTAAATTAACTTAAAATTTCTATTAAAGTTGATTAAAAAATAAAAAGATTCTCCTTAATCGTAAACAGGTTCATTGCATCTGATGAAGATACGATGGCCCGACATACACTGAWATAACAAAGTTATAATTTAATTTGACAAAAAATATAATATTATAAATAATTAAGAATAGCGTGGGGCCCACGATTCCGCAAGAAGCAAAGAACAGAAATTCTGAAATTGATTTCACAGCACATACAAACGTCGACATCGAACGAAAAGGAACACGATTTGGAAGAAACATGAATCACAAAAGAAGAGGAGCCGGGAATTCATCAAACTAATGGAATTGGGAATTCAGTAAATAATTGAGACCATCTCTAAATAGTACATTTCATAACATGAAGAATTCTATGGATCTTGAATCTTGATTCTTGGGTATTTCAMGCAGGCATGGAGTTTCCTTTTGGCGAGGTCCAGAAAATGTCCTTGAGTGCAGGTCTGAGCTCTTTGCTGCAGAATTGGTTGTATTCAAGAGTATCACCACTGGATTTTTTCACCTCAACCACCAGAAATGATGGTGTTATTGCAAATATATCTGCAGCAATTCCTAGCTTCCCTTTCCTTCCGCTCTCTAAGCCCTGCAATCTGACACTGGAATCACTCTTCTTGATGGTAAAGTTTTTTGTTTTAGCTACCTCTTCGATGGTGGAAATCACGCTGCTAGCTGGTTTTGTAGTTGCAAATCTCAGCTCTTCTTTCTCCTCYCTCTTTTTCTCCTCGAACAGGGGCGACAAATCAAAACCTTCCGATAAGGAAATGATGTGGAATGCGTTCAATGTCTCTGTTTCCTTGCCCTTCGCAACGCAGCTTTCAGCTTCCACCGCGAATTCTTGCTCCTCTTTAGTCCTCAAGCTTTTTGGTAATGATTTCTTGAACCATGAGGTCTCCATGATCTTTGCAGCGGTAATTCTCGTGCTTGGATTTGGATCCAACATCTTAGTGATCAATCTCCGAGCTTCAGATGAAAACCATGGCGGGCATTTGAAATCTCCCCTGTAAATCTTTCTATACATAGCAACAAGATTATCATCCTGGAAGGGTAGATACCCAGCTAACAGCACAAAGAGAATCACACCGCAGGACCATATATCAGCTTTAGCCCCATCATATCCCTTTTTCCCAATCACCTCAGGAGCAACATAGGCTGGCGTCCCACAAGTWGTGTGCAAAAGCCCATCTTGCCGGAGGTGATCTGAAAAAGCACTCAGCCCAAAATCAGTCACCTTCAAATTGCCTTCATCGTCTAGCAACAGATTTTCCGGTTTCAGATCCCTGTGATAAACGCCGCGGCTATGACAGAAATCAATAGCCGATATCAATTGCTGGAAATAATTCCTAGCAACATCTTCCCGGAGCCGGCCTTTGGCAATTTTCGCGAACAATTCTCCTCCACGAATGAGCTCCATCGCAAAATAGATCTTGGTTTTGCTCGCCATGACCTCGTGCAACTCAACAATATTGGGATGCTCCACCATCTTCATAACGGATATTTCTCGCTTGATTTGATCCATCATACCAACTCTAATCACCTTCTCTTTCCCGACGACTTTCATAGCCACGCTCTTGCCCGTTTGCAAGTGTCTCGCTAAGTACACTTTCGCAAACGTGCCATGGCCTAAAAGTCGACCCAGCTCATATTTCCCATGCAGCACACCACATTTTTCTTCCGGTGCCATTGACATAACTTCAAGAATGCTGTTTGATGGTTAAACACAAATAAACAGAAACGAAAATCAGAGATTTGGTTGAATTGTATGGATTTTGGGTTGGTAAGTTTGGGGCAGTGGAGAGTGAATGGTTCACCCGTCTTCGACGTGTTTCCGGTGGCAAGTCCTGCCGCCGGTTGGTCTTTGGGACCTCCCGCCTCCAAAAAGTGGGTTAAAAACCGGAGTTGTTCTCATCTCTCTGCATTCCCTGGCGGGGCTATCTATCTCAGACAGATGAGGAAATTAGGAGAGAAATAAAGATTCCTCTCTAGGGTTTACGATTAAGGACCTCTTGGAGTTTCGGTTCTTCGATTTTCTCTGGCTCGAACCTGAGCTTATCATTTTATAGTCGGTGAGAGGGTAAATCCGTCTTTTAAATGGATATTTGCTACGTTAATCCAACGGTCGCGGATGGGGTTGCGTGGCAGGATTCTATAGGGAAGTAACTGAATCATTTGGATATTAGTGAATAATTGGGGTTGACGCGTGTGATGCACGTTCGATAATGGAGCGTCTTCGTTTACGACGTCGTTGTCATATAGCTGATGAAGGTTGGAGACTCCAGCGAGGGAAGGTGCGAACTCTGTTGGAGGTAGTTTCCTCGAATGACTATTTTGTCCTCGTGAGCGTTAAGCCGCATTTGGTGTATTCTTTGGTGGGGCCGGGAATGGTGAAATTCATGTTAAATACATTGGAAAGGGTTAAAAAAGTCACCCTCAGTAAATTCTCTTTTACTGTGGTGTCATTAGCAAGTGTATCTGAGCTAATTCAACGATAAATGTACAATTAAATTTAAGTTAGAAATTCAACATTTACTTATAACGTCATATTAAAAGAATTTCTTACGACTCCAACATAAAATCAAAGGACTGAATAGTCAAATAAAAARAGAAAACACGTTTGATTAGAACGTAGGTGGAAGGAAACCTCTCATATTCAACGCACCAGCAGGCAGCAGCCCAACATTGAACCATAACCATYCCGARTTTTCCARTTTTGTTTTCAGCAAATTGGCTTCTTAGTAAATATCAATATTCTATGCATAGCCCTCGTGCCACCTTAGACCCCACTTGATTGTCTTCACATTTTTACCTAGCACCAATTGTCTAAGAGTCCTAATTAGTTCAAGTACTTCAAATAATTATTAGAGTACAAAACTTATAGATAAAATAAAAAATAAATAAAGTTAGACTTTTTATGAGTTCTTCGCAATTCGAACTTAAAATAATCGAAATCAAARATATCAAATATTAAATGATTAAATATCGTTATGTCAAAAATTATATTAAAAAGTTTTTTTCATTAACTATCTAAAGATGGTAGATTCATAGGCCTAAAATTCAAAAGATGGTAATTAAATTATAAATTGAACAAAATGGTTTGGGTCTTTTTCATTAATCCTTATCCAATTGACATCTCTTATTCTTCTGCCTTATCAACACATAAACCTACCCCCGGAAGCCTTATCTCATTTTTACTATTAAAAAGGTTGCCATAAGTGAAGTTCATCCAATAACCCCAAATTGATGAAATCCATGATTGCTAACACGTCAGATCACCTCAAGTAATTTAGTACTTGRTTGATTTCAAAAGTTTTTCAAACCAAGACAATTAATTTGAAAGAAAAAAAATCTCACGTTCTTTATTTATTAATAATATAATATTCAATTTACTATTTTGAGATGTTTAAGAATAATATTATTTTATTTTGCTAAATCAAACATGTTTTTATATTTTTTTACATATTATATCCGTTTATATAATTCAATTATTATGATTCAAAAGATATGTCCCTTTTGATCGAAAAGATCTCAATACTTGTTCCTTGAATTATGCCTCATTGATTATTTTTGTATATAAATCACTTAGTTTAAGGGAAATTCGGTATGTGTTATTAATGATAATCTAACTATGGACTTTATAAGCGTAATCAAATACGTACGTATAAATCGATAAAAGTAAACATTTGATTTAAATAAATAAAGTATTACTATAGCATAACTTGACACGAATAATATAATTTAATGAAAATTGATTATTAAACGTTATAACCAAGTTCAACACTATTCCTACRTAAAACCTTATATTGAGACTTCAATTTTATTAAATGGAACCGAAAATTTATCCTTCTTAAAAGAATTTGAGTGTCGTTGACATGAATCGATTATTAACCTCATTGATTAATAAGGGTAATACAGTAATTCTCATCCAATAATCACATCAACCGTGTACACATTCGAAAGTGAACATTTGATTCAGACAGAAGGAGGGTACTAAACTATTACAACTTTGACACTCGTACAAAAATCTTTTTAATGCATGTGCTGGATTATCAGAAACAGCAGGAGAAAATGGGGGTGGAGACGACGGCGACGACGACGACAGATTGATGATGTCAKTCTTAGGACAGCCCACCTTATTTGGCGGCCACYGGCGKCAGTCGACACTTACAGAAACTTTAATTGCTGCAATTATTAAATCATTATTACCAAACCTCTTTCATCAGTTATTTGAGATGCCTAGGTTGTTAAGGTTTCTTTCCAGTCCCATGTTATAAATCACTCCGATTCGAATTATATTTATATAATTTAATTTTTATTTATTATAAAATTTAAAGTTTTAAATATTAAAATGGATTCGTGTTACATATGTAAAATTGAAATTGAGATTGAATTTTTCAAGTTCGAGTTGATGATGCAGCAATTGAAGATTAGTAAAAATTACGAGTGATAAATTTAAAATTTATTTGAGAAATTTAGATGAGAAGTTTGAAATTTTATTAATAATAAATGATTAAATGAAAAACTTATAATCATCAATAAGAAAATTATTAAAAAATAAAATTAAAAAAACGACAAACACTTCAGACTCGAGTTTGAGGTTCTAAATGCTCGAAAAAGGGAAAATTCTGTCACTGAACGTCGAACGTGTTAGTTTTACCATTCTACCCCTCGTCCATTCTACAATCATTTGAGGTTGCAAATTTGGAAAGATGATGAACGGTCRAGATTGGAGAAGCATGTGGAACGAGACAGGTGTGTCAAGTGGAATGTTCAGAGCCTGTAAACCTCCAGCTCCACGCACAGATAATCTGGGGGAAACGGTGGGCATGACGGTTGCTCGACCCCCTTTCGCAGGTCATTTTCTTCCCCAGAATATAAAATAATATTAATAATTTTGCTGCCCTTTTAAAAAATAATATCTTTTTAATCATGCATATCAAAAATACAAAATTACTATTGAAGGATCGGACAAAAAACAAATATATTACGAGCTTGCACTCTTTGACAAAAAGCCAAAGAAAGGGATTGTCCTTGATTATGGTCCTCGTGGTCCATCCAATATTTTTATAATGGATAAATTTTAATTTATTGACAATTAATAAGTTATAATTGAAAATAATTTAGTCTCTTTTGGATTGAAAATTTTTTAATATTTTTTTATTATATACTTTCTAATATTAGTTGAATGCAATATATATATATTTTTAATCCCTTTGACATATCTTTCTTACGGTTTAAAATATATACATATCGTCATGATCTGATTGATATAACAAAAAAATAAAATAGAAAAGTTTAATAGAAAATGCAGAGTCACACTTTCTTACTACACTCTTTGATGTACACTTTCTAACACCAATCAGCTCTTCTCCTTTATCTTAGTCGTTTATATATGCGCGTTATGCTCTTATTTATGTAACAAGAAAGCGTATGAGGAAAGTGCACTAGAGGATTTAAAGTAAGTTATATTCAATTCAATGACAATAAGTCATGTAAAATAAAAAAGTCAAATTATATGAAAAAAAAGACGGTGGACATGAAGATGGCTTTTTTGTTTTGCGTGATTTTTTATTATTAAATTAGKTTTATATTGATTTTGTCGTACTGAATTAATCCTTTATAGAGATAAATACTTAACAAACTAGTATTTTTATATAAAAGTGGAGATTGAATTCTTAATCTCTTCACCGATTAAGTTAAATTATGTTTTAAATATTCACAATTATATTAGATTTTGAATTCCTCGTCTTGGCCAAAAATGTTGTAATAAGCAGTTCAATACGATCTCTCTCCGACACAATTCATAAATGAACCACCCAACAATTTTTATATGCATCTTTTATAATAATACGATATGTTTATATTTTATTTAGCTATTTTAAAAGACATTTTGCTAACTCATTACATTATAGACAAACACATCATATTACCATTTAAGGATGGAGTCATAAATTCCATTTTGAGAGGACGAAAATAAATGATCAATATATTAAAATGTCGAAATGATATTTTTTATGTAAAAATTCTGTATAAATTTTAAAAAAATTAATTATATCTAAAATTTAAAAAAAAAATGATAGAGGACGAGTGCATGATTCCGCCCTTCTTACCATTATTGCAATAGAAAATACATTAAAAAAATATAATAAAAGATTCTAAACCCATATAAAGAACGAAAAACGCATTGAAAAATATCAAAATTTTTCAAAAAATATTTTTGCTGGACAAACATGCACTTAAAGTGGACGTCCTCCCTCGTCAGTTCCAATTCTATCTTAGGAAAAAGAAAATTTACGATGGTAAAAAAGAAAGATTTTAAAATATTAAAAATATATTTAAAATCATAAAGTTACCGTGATCGAGTATATAAAATAAAATATCTCTTATTATGAGAAGGACCAAGAAATAATTCACCATATATCACATGGGAAGATTCTTCCAACAGAAAATGATGTACTTCAAAGAAAGCAAAATAAATTATTAAAACATTTTATTTGTATATATTATTTATTTTCTGGTCCACAGAACCAGCATTGTGGTTTGCTGCAAATGGACATATTCGCAGTTTGATCCAAAGGCTTCTCTCTACCCTTTATGGAAAAATAGTAAAAAGATTAACGGCCGGGCACATAGCCATCCTACGGTTTAATTTTCGATTTTTTTGAATTTTGAATCGTGGGAGGTCTCAGGAAGGGAACTTCGCTAAAATATCCAGTCATTACTCATTTGCTGGATATTTGGTCACTTTGACTTTGACTATGTTGAATCTGAATCGTGGAGGGAATTTCTTAAATAAAATATAGATCATAAAAAAAAAGTATTTTCGATATTATTTGCTCCATTCATAAATTTCGAATTTAAACTTTTAATTAATAAATATTAAGTTTGTTATTGCTCAAATCAACGATACATTGACATCTGTCGTGAATTTAAATATAATATATATTGAAAAYAAGAAAACTAATAATACATATAAATTATACCTCATGGACAGATTCATGACAAAATTTGGTCGCTTTAATTCCAATTATTTGTTCATTTTGTTGCCTAATAATTGGTACTTATCGTCACAAAAGGTACAAAAAATAATAAAAAATAAACATTTTCTTTCTATTTTTGTATCCATTCCTATTATTTTAATATATCATAACAAGAAATTTAGGTATATATTTCTCTCATTGTTGGCTCCTGGTAAACAATGATGAGCCAACTATTGCTTTGCCAATAACCCAATCATTGCCTTTTCTTAATTTAATATTAATATTTGCATGTACACATATTAATTTATTTATAGTGATATTATTGTTTAAATGTTTTTATTATTTAATTTCCTATCTCTATTAATTTTTTATAGCTTAAAATATGAAAACATCTTTCATATCTGCATGAAATAATTTATTTACCTTTGAATTAATTTTTTTAATTTGATTCTTATCGTATCTATAGATCATACTTATAGGTATCCCTCTTTGTACTCGTGATAGATTTGATACGATTGATTTGATAATARATAATAAGTTTCGATATAAAAATGATAATAAATTTACTTTATTGATCTTTTGATTTATAAAGCGTTCGATAATTCTTAAATAAAATTTTAAATTCGAATTTTATAAATGAGTCAAAACTATTAAAAGATTTCGAGTCGAGTAAGAAATATAAGAGATGATGTTATTATTTGAACAGGAAAGAGCTGAAGGAAACAAAATTTGCTTCCCCTGAATTCTCTAAAAGGTGTAACATCATCCAGATCAGTTGTTTCCTCTTTTCTTTCCTTGTGTCTTTTCAAGAAAGAAAAGCATTAATTAGCTTCCTCCAATGGCCATTCTCAACACATGCTGATATTTCGGTTTCAGTTTTGAGTTGTTTGTATACCTGGAAAGAGCAGAAAAGAAAGGAAATGAGATTGATCATCTGCAACTCAATCAATCAAATCTGGTTCTTGCCTGTTACACCAGCAGCTGACAAGTGGGATGTTGGCTTCATCTGCATGTGTATGTAAGAAAATAACAGCCACATAGTTGTGACTGAGAGGATCGATTGAGTAAAACCAGCCTCTCTCATGAGTCAACTTCAGTATTCTTTTCCCTCTTCCTGCAACAAAGCCATGGATCAAATTCAGTAAGAGGAAGCAGAAAAGAAAGGGAGTTCTTTATAGAGATTGCTCTCCTAGCATCAAAAGCGGGTATTTTTAACTTTTTATAGACCCATAATTAGGCAAATTTGAAGAACATATGGTGTGGGATATGGGAACGTAATTTTTTAAATATCCACGAAGCATATGTAAAGTATCTTAAATTTATGCGCCTTTTGATAAAATTAATATTTRTAGAGTAACTAAATATCTAAACGTTGAAAATTTACTTATATACRTTTGAATTTGAAAGATAGGTCTCATTAGAAAAGACCATTTATATTGCAATAGATTTATATGGATGAATTGCCAGAAGAAAACAATGGAGGAAATAATAGAAGATAACGAGATAAAACGTTACTAAACTCATGGAAAGTTGTCTGCTCCATCAAGACATTACAAGGAAGCCGCAGATGCATGAAAGGTTTCCTAATTTAGTAGCTTTCGATCACTTTGGATATAAGTTTTGCTACGTAAGGTTAAGATATAATGGCTAGTCTGGCAGATATGCAAGTGGCTCTTGCTTCTTTCTCTATCTCAAAACAAAAACAGATGATGATGTTGGGTAATTACCTGATTTTTCTTTTTCTTTTATTTTTTTTTCAAATACTTCAAGAATTGAACTGTAAATTTCTTGAAGGTAAGAATAATTTGACATATCAATACTCTGTGTCTCTCTTTTCAACCAGAAGCTGGTGGGTTCTAGTGTTTTGGTCACTCAAGAAAAGCAGATCATCTTGATATATGCAGCAGCTTTAATATGTTTCTCCCCAGCAGAGAAAACGAGGTGGCTTTGTGGTTGAGAAGTGCTCAAGTTTCCTAACATATTTAATTGATCAAATTCAAGAAAGAAAAGGATACAAAATGGCCAGGTGATATGTTAGACCATCGCTGATAGTAACCCAAGATGGAACTTTGGGGGGGGGGCGGGGCGGGGGGGGGATGAAGATAGATGATGTCTGCTATTTATTATTCAAGATAAGCTATCAGGCATCAGCCACCATTCAAATCATTCAACTTTCATTTGCCAAAGAGAGATCACTTAATGCAGTTTTCAAAGGATAAGCCACAACTCCTGTTACATACTAATACCAGTTCAAAGCCTCGGAAATATTAAATATAACTTTACACTCGAGTACTTGATCGATAACTTTAGACTCATTTTCTTACGATCCTTTTGGCATAGATGCAGGAATCCTAAATCTCTTAAGCTACGCATCATACACTTCATGAATTGTGAAAATGATTTACATTAGCAAATATCATTCTCTTCATCAGTTATGATCATCAGGATAAACTGATATAATAGTGACTCTTCAGGGTCATTTTCTCTTTAGCATTATAGAAACTAATCATTCTAATCTTTCCTGCCATAACTTGAGGAGGGGCTTGTCGACATTACACCACAAAAATCCCAAGATTTCTCCCGAGATCATGGCATGCACACAGTTATTCCTATGTGCCTTCTTTAGATTGTAGCTAGATCCCATTATTATTATACAGTGAGTGTTCATGAATCACGACAGGGAATCCAATATACTGATTGGAGATCGAGCAAAATAGTACTTTCATCCATTTTGGCCTCATTTCTTGAAGCAATCAACCCAAGAATCACTATATATTTTGACTAAGGAGGTGATCATGATTCAGTCATTGAAATAGGGTCTTGAATAGCCTGCAACTCTCTCTTCAAGTCCCACGAAGCATCTTGTACCAGTGAATATTAATGTGGTCCAAGGTAATAGCTAGAATCGAGCAACATGGCGAGGTAAGTAGTGGAAGAAGCTAGAGAACAATAATAAAGCCAGAGGCAGAGAGTTGAGTGTGAACAACGTGGCATGCAAGTCTTTTTCATGCATGTATATATCTTCTTTTGTCTTGAATACATATATGTATTGGGAAGATTAGTATGCATACCGAGTTACTTCACAATCACTTGAAATTTATTCTACGGAAAATCCAAACAGTTGTGTCATTATCAACTTGAAATTTATGAAACGAGTATACACCGATTTGTAATATTGGATGAATATATAAAATGAAAGACTTATAAATTTAATAAGACAAATCTTTCATAATAATTAACTAACAAATCTTTCATAATAATTAACTACTTCAATTATTTCAATGCCATTCGTTCTTTATTTTATCCTATAATCATCCAAAGACCTTGACATTCCCATGAATATCAATCTAAGGATACATCAAGATTGTCTTCGTGGTGTTTCTGGAGCGTAGCATTATGAGGGTGTTCGGGTTTTAAGTCACTTTTGATATTGATAAGTTTTTTGTCGCGTGCAAGTTTTACTAATTGGAGATATAAAATAAYATGTCATTTCAAAATTCTTCTTTACTTTTATAAGTTTTGATRTCCCTATACGTGGTATGTAACGACCAATAACATCACTACACATTTCACTAACCTCACTTTTCCATCTATAATTGTCTCTATACACCTGGATCACTAAGAAGCAGTGCAAACATGAATTATGGGAAGCCAATGCCTCATCAGTAACATAAGCTATCAGCTACCACTCAAACCATAGGTTCAACTTTCATTTGTCAAGGACTGGATGATAGGGTGCAGTCTCCGAACCTGAAATATATCAGTCTCTTCTTTATCAATGAGATGACCATTAGATATGCCTCAGTATAAAAATACAGGTAAAAGAGAAGACATAAGGGCTTTTGGTTCTTGATTTGTCATAAACCCGACTTCTTGCTTCGCCGTTGAAGGAATTATAGTGATCGCAGTTGATCAAATAAAGAATTTTACTGAAATTTTGAATCGTTAAACTCTTATTATAATCAAGCTCAAGAAAGTTATTATACTTGTCATTCTCAATTTGATCTAGAACATCGGATGCTCTCTCCTCCAGCAATCATCAGATGGACTGATTTACAAATTTGACAAATAGTAGTAATACTTAGTTAGGACAACTTCACATCAGCATTCTCAAGAAACTAACAGTCCTCTCTTGCAGACCAAATCTGGAGGAGGGTTAGCTCTAAGTTGATCGTGCAACACCAAAACCAAATGATCCACTTGTCAAAAGGGATTTTCCTATATTTATTATCTGGGGAAGACAGACTGGAGGCAGAATCTAGGATCATATAGAAACAGAGCCCCCCAAAGTGATGATTCTCCCACCACAAGACTTAAGAAAACGTCACGTTTATCAAAATATGCAAAGTCAAAATTGTTCTATAAAAGAATGGATGAATTACGTACATTATTTATTATATTAGTCAAAGCACGATATATATATATATATATAATTGCTTAATAAATACAAAATCATATATATCTACCAATCTACCAGACGCAGAACCATAGTGTCTCTGGCCTTGCTACGTATGCTTGGATCGCAATGGGGCAAGCACGCAAAATTAGATTATAGGTACCAAGTTGTCTTCTGCCCTCGAGTTCTAACAAGGCAATTAGTTTACGTAAAGATGAAGTTATATTGGGGTTTTATCAGTTCTCGATGGATTTTTTTAAAAGCATTCATTCGTGGACGAATTTTTTAAAAAATAACAAATATAATTATATTGTATGTATTATTATATGTGTTTAAAAAATTCGACATAATTTTTTTCTAATATTTTGCAAAAAATAATTACAATATGGCCAGATATGATCCTTTCAAAAATCCATCCACGAACCGAGCAATTTGAAAAAATTCCATCCAAAACCGATGACACAATTCAAGCTCAGCTCGTTTGCATCTCGGGGCTGCTTTTGGTATTCAAGGATTGTTTAAGAGGGCTAAAATAAGCTCACATCTTGGGAATGCCATTCCAAGAGGTAGTAGATCCGAAGGAAAACAATCTAGTCTTGTACCAAAATGATTTCAATATTCTATCAACACTTCACCATAATCAGCATCCACAAGAAAAGGAATTCCAGTATTTATCATTCACCCATCCAGAAAAACAAAAAGAAATGAAACGAGCTCAGAACAACTCTAAATTGTGGTCTCATGTACCTATTCGTCAGTGATATCAAATGTGTACAATTTACAACCAGTCCTGTTTAATCCTTTCAATAAACAGGTTTGGTATTAACATCCTATGTCTAAGGGTAATATCAGCTGCTCTTACTTCCAATGCACAAAAAATGGTAACTCTCGACTGCACCATCATCTTTGCAAGTGATTGTATGGTCTCTACTTACACAATCTTGTAGACCTTCTACTCTTCCAACTCCATAAGGAAAGGGATTCTGGATTTACCTTTGCTTCAATTCCAACCATTTCGGTTCAATTCTATATTGTTTAAGCAACAATAATTCGTCAAGGGGTCAGTTTAGAGAGAAGGTGGACTATGTATTCTTTTCTAGACTGACAGGGAAGTTCTCTTCAGGCTGCTTCTGCCAAAGAAAGTTGGTAGCTTCAATCCACCTCGGACTAACCAAAAACCTTTTCTCCCGTACAGCCCAACGAGATTTTTCAGTTCCAGCGTCCAAAGAGACTACATGGGTAACTGACTCATCAAGTTCTGTCGTGCACGTAGCTCCTAGCTGTTCTGCCATCTTCCACAGTTGATGATTGTCCGCCTGAAACTGTGTGGGAAAAACACGGCTAAAGACAACTTTGCAACCCTTTAACACTTCTTTCTTAACRGTTTTCAGCACCTGCAATGATCATTTGAGGTTGCAAAACCACTGATATTAAGGCATAAAATCACGAATACAGAGATGCAAGGATTAGAGAAGGTGCTACTTTCAATAGAATGACTTTAGTACTTACAGCCCCCAAAACTACAAAATAGTTCAAGATTTCTAGTTCCCAGATTATGCAGAAAAAGAGGAACTCTCACTTTAAAATGCAGTTGAAATGCTATATACAGATCAGAAGTGTTTTATATTACCATCATTTACTACTCCTTTGTATAGATGAAGCAAAATCATGAACCTAAGCAAATCTTTAAAATGCAGTTGAAATGCTATATACAGATCAGAAGTGTTTTATATTTACCRTCATCTACTACTCCTTTGTATAGATGAAGCAAAATCATAAACCTAAGCAAATCCCATGCGATAGCAACCATAATATCAAAGTCATCCCCAATGATTACTATGCTTCAAGAGATTAGGAGTTATGCAACACATTTTCATGCTCAGAAAACAACCAAAGAAAAAGAGAAGGGAATGTGGAGGCTAGAAATAGGAGAGACCAGAAGAGTGCAAGCAGAAACAGGAAGGCAGAAATTTGAAGAAAGTATGTTGGTAAATCAAGAATTCGATGAAAGTATACCTGCCTCACATCCCGCTTCACCAGAGACTCATCATTCTCCTGTAAAGAAAGATCCGAATCACAACTCTGAGCTACAAAATATAATAGGAACTCAAAACACCATTGATGTAAGACCTACAGAGTCAAAAAAGATACTATGGATCCGCTGCAAAACTTTCAGAATGGTAGCCAGGGCTCCATCGGTCTCACTTTCATCACTTCTTACTTGAGAAAGTGACTTACAATTGAAACCAAATTGACGACAACTTGAAGCAAAGAAATGATATCTTTCCATCAATATCAAGTTATCCTTGTGTTTCCCCCATACCTGGATCATTTAGTAACAAAATTATCAGCTTTCCAGCAAGTAACAGCTAAAACTGCCGCAAGTCGATTGCTCAGATTTGAAAACAAAAGGACGTGACCAATTAACAAAGTTTCAGAAAATGAGAAATTTTATGAAAATATACATTCCATATCAGTCAAGGGGCAGAAAAGAGACATGTATGGATCTGCAGGCTATCTTTTAGAGTAGCACGAAGAAAACCAATAGATAAATAAATAAAATCTATCTGTTATTATGCTTTTCAGTTAGTAAAAGCACTGACTGTCAGAAATTTTTCCTTTAAACAGTCTACAGAATGGTGGCTYACACTCAAGCTTCGTCCTAGTAAATCTCTACCAGATGTACAAGTAAGCAAAAAGAACTTTGAAACAGGTGAGTAACACTAAACTAATGAACCTAATGGAGCAAATTGCAACCTTTTAAATAACATAATTCATTGAGATTGGAATCCTGCTTCATCCCCGTTGTATACACCACTAGAAGGGACAACACTTTGTCACCAGGTTGTTATAAGAATACATGCTAAAGATGATAGAATTATGTGATCCACCAAGACTAGTGTTATACAGGAGACCATAGATGTTTGTCAATTCCAACAAAAACAACTTTGGAACTCTTGTATGTCCGAGGTTCAAATTGAAATAATTCAGGTGTTCTCCAAACACTTTTTTGGGGCTTCCATCTTAGACACAGAACAAACTTCTCTAGATGGTACCACAGAGTATCCAAATCATTTTGCGACTTTATGGAAATCAAATCGCAATGGAGCGACCGCATACATGAACAATGAGTCAAATGCAAAGAGCACGGTAGAATTAAGCCATAACCCAATATGCTTCTTTACTCTTTTACTGTTGTAAGACAACTAAATGCACCTCGAGGAGCCCAAAAAATGATGCATGGGTATCACCCTTTACTTTATTTCTTTCTTGTTTCTTCTCCGTATGACACAATAAATTGACACAAATCTGCATCTTAACAACACCATTAAAGAATCTAACATTCCAGAAAATAATCAAAGAAAGGAGATGGTATTTAATGAGAAGTCAATCAGAATAAAATTCAACTAATAGTTATCTAAATACCGATTCTGTATCATCAAGGATCAGAACAGCACTTTCTTGCCCCATAACAACATCCAGGCCCTTTTGATGCCTCTGTGTGCAATCCCCTTGCGCAATCACTTTGGAATGGAAATACACACCGCCTGGATCAAGCAGCTTTGCCATTTCTAGAGCATATGCACGTTCACCCATTGTGTATATGTACATCTCAAATAAATTGCTTGCTTCTTTCAAGAAGGTATGCACAAAGGGCCTTAACTTGGTCATCATATGCATGAAGTCTAGTCTATATAGGCTGCCTTTCAACTCATCTGACAATAAAATATATCAAACCTAGAAAATCAGTAACGATTAAACAGCCCCTCCCCTCCCCGCCCCACAACCCAAGAAGAAATAAAGAAATGAAATTTTACTCCAAATAAGTTGTGAATAGTAAAAAATAATAAAAAAGGCGGATTGAGAAGAAACATCAGCACTAGTACTTAATAAGAAACGTGAACTAGCTTAAACAAGCCAACACACCTGTGAAAGCCAATTCATACAAGATCACGATAAAAGGCTAAAGGATCATACCTGGAAGGCTCTCTTGAGGGCCGTTTAAGTATCCTTCATCCTCTGTAATATCTAAAAGCCGACTTGAATTAAGCAATGTGTGATCTAGATCAAGAACCAAGTAAAGCTTTCTATGACGAAACAGAATCTTCAGGTCTTTCTCACGTAATCGATCAATCTCTTCATTAGCAAGCCTCAAATTCTGCAATTAACATACATCAATCAAATTATTTCAACATCAGATGTGCCTGGACACTTAAATCTACGTTCAGCTAACAGTAGCGCAATATGACAGAAATAATGCAATCCAGAGAGACTGCCACAAAATAGAGAAAACAGCTCCTTAACAAGAAAGAGCCAAAATAAATTTATGAAACACAATTCATGTTACTCTAACTTGCAAGGTTAAGTCTTTAGATTGAAAATTGCAAGGAAGTGGATATGTATAGAATGTTTAAAGGGGTAAAAAAAAAGGAAATGATTAGTATTTAGAAGAGAAAATCAGACGCACTTTCCCTCTAAATATATAGCACAGGATTTCTGAACTCTACCAGAGTGAAAGACCAGGCTATTAAATGGAACATAGGAAGCAAAAATCTTCAAGATTGCAACCTTATGTATGTAGCCAAATGCAATGCCAGATTCATCCTCCATGTTCTGCCCACATCGTATACATAAACCACCCATAAAACCTGGATGCGTGCATTCATCTTTCACCACAGATGCTCCTGTGCAGAACAGTAGAATAATTTGCAATGTTAATAGACTTCATGAAAAGTAAATAGGCAAATCATTTTGCCAATGTAATCATATTATGATGACCCAAATATATTTACTGAGTGGTAAGATATTCTTTGCACATAAAAGAATTATTAACTATGTCTTCTTTGATTACTGACACATAATCTCATGCAGGATTTTTAGCAGACACAGTTACTATCACAAAAATCCAACATGTTTGTGTAAACATTTCAATTAACAAACATCTGAAAGTGAATGAAGTATACATCCATAGAATAAATACATGCACTAAAAATATTTGGAAATCACAGGTCCAATTTCAATAGATATATTCACAGGTAAAAGTTCAGATGCATGCTGAAGACAAGGAGACAGATAAAATTATTTAAATATGATTTTTGTTGTTCAATACATTAGACCTTCTATCACCCCTTATATCCTACCCATATCAGCATTGGATCAATATAGAAACGCTTCAAAGTAGCAGATTTAGTAAAAGAGATCACTTCTCCAAATATACGAAATATTCGTTATAGAGTTGTTGGAAGTTGTTGGAAAAGCGCCAAAATTTATTAGTTATACTTTGTACTTGGTATTAGACAATGTCTCCTCATTCTATATAGTTATTATGCTTGTTCATGGCATAAACCAATGTGATTATATATCTAATAAGACCTTATTCTCCTAGCATTTAACTTTCTGCTCTACCCCCACCCCCTTGTTTAGTAGTAATATGCAATTCCATGTTAGTTTGCCTTTGTATTTGAGTTCTAGATACCCAAGAGAAATGTTACGTATTTCCATTAGATACATTGTTTGTCTTACATATAAAGACAATAGTTAAGAGCTAGTTGTATCTTGCTTCCAACTCCAAAGAACTAGTTATTAAGTAGTGGATGAAAAGGATGTAAAGAACAACTCAGGGTAATATAAGGAGCATGTGTCCTGATGACCATCAGCTGAATCCATTGAATAAACGATCTTGTCGAATCAGTGAACAAAGTATATGATTTCTTCCAACGAGAGTGCACCCAAATAAATGTTATTCAAATTAAGACCAGAAATCTACAAAGTGCATTACTTATCCAACATGAAAAATAAGCCTAATTGCAACATTAACTGCCATATCAAAGTATCACCTGAAACTTCTGCTTCTTCTCCATGAGATGTTGGACTTTGCGGATCTCTTGTGCTTTCAGGAACCTCAACTTTGCGCCTTTTAATCCTAAGATAAGTAATAGTTAGAAGAAAAAAAGAAAGAAAGAAAAAGAAAGCGAAACCAGCAGGCAACTTCATCTTAGGTACTTTGARTAGATACCTATCAAGATCCGAGATATCAACATTTTTATCATCTTCTTCTTCCTCCTCTATGTCCTCTGCTTCGTCTAGATCTGGTGACACATCAGATGCAGAATCCAACTCCGTATCAAGAAATGCTGCAAAGTCATCACTGCTTGTACTTGACGAATGAACTGGTGAATCTGCAGTTAGACTCATCTGAAGATGTGCGAGAGGGAAAAAAATTAATCATTGGGTTCAATTACCAGGAGTATCTAGCCTTAACTCATTGGTAAACTTAATCAACCAAATTCTTTTTTTTCTTTTCTTGCAAGAAAATTGTTCAATTATAAACAAAATAAAAAAGTACCACAGGAAAAGTCTAGAAAACTAAAATACTGACATTCTCAAAGCGAAAGTACAGTATACTTGGTTCATTTCTATGGTAACCATCAAGACTTAAWATCTTTTTCTTTCTYAGTTTCTAACAAACACAATAAAGAAAGCATCAATACATGTTTGGCTGCTTAATTGAAGACCATAAATGGTAGGGCTAGGCTGACTTGACAAACAAATTTAACATTTACTAGCTGCTTATTGAGTTTTCAAAATAATGTTAATTTTGTAGAATGAGTAACTTAATAAAATAACGCTGCGACGATGACAATTGACGGGAAGACAAAGGGTACTAACTTTCTTCTCCACCGCTTTCATTTCTGCTAACCAACTCCGAAATGCCTAAGGCTAAAACGGGATTTGCACAGCATGTCCTAAACACTAATTCTTCTTGATCCTTCTAGAAGTAAGCAGCCAAATATTCCCAATGAAACATCCAGAAAAAGCTACAATACAAAAGATAAAATAAGGAAAACATATGAAAGGTTCTCATTGAGAATCACATCGTACAAAAGATAAACTATCACTCGAAATATGTAGCCTGAATGCTAAACCTGCTGAAAATGTAGCATGAATGCTAAACCTGTTGAAAATATGATGAATTGAAGAAGGGCTTACTCAACTGATATCAATTAGACGAAATCAACTCGTTAAAGCAGCTGTAGAAGTTGATCTAAGAGGAACTCAAGAATTCTTGAATAAGCACTCGAAAACTTCTTAGTGAGACACTGCCCTAATGCCAACAGGAGGAAGAGGAAAGAAATAAGGGTTTCAACCGACAGGAGAGGGAAGGAATAAACAATCGAGGGGTACTYCTTTTAGTGATACTGATAAACAATGCCCTATCGCCGGAGGGAATGACCTGATGTTGAAGACGGTGAAGGCGCAATTGGATATTGAACTTGATGAAATCGATTGTGTCCTCGATTTTCCAACGATAAAAGGCCTCTTTCAGTATGCATCATACTTAGATTAATCCCCCCTAATGAGTCTTGCTCTTTGCATGAATAAGTTTAAATTAGTGTCTTTATATGACAATGCGGATTAAATTCGTAATAGAGTAAATCAAATTCAAGTGTTAGCGCTGGCAATAAAAAGGTAGAAATTCAATTCTTATTAAATATAAATATAATTATGAATATCATGATAAATATCATCATTCATACTTTTTTAATTGAATTAATTAAATAAAAAATTATTCCATTTATAGATATATAAATATTACCTAATGGTAGGAGATTTGATTTGTTTTCACATTGTTGCATAGAAGAGACAAGAGAAAGGGCTTATTTTCATATATGTACTCTATTTTGAACTCTTATCACAATTCATTTGCGTTGTCTATTGGGCCATCCGCGTTGGGCCATCGTGAGTACAACAACAATTAAATCAAAGAATCCTAAAACACTTTCTTTTGTTTTCCTGCTTCCATGACAATGGGCCTATGCCTTGGTCTCTGGGCTAGTCCTCCACTTTGGGCTTCTGATGAGTCTCCTCCAACTCTTGCTTCCTCCTCCACCCATCCCTCTCTTATCATTGAGTGCTGATAGAATCTAAATGCCACGAATAACATGAAAACTGCAAAAAAAAAAAAAAAAAAAATCATAATTTTGCTTCTTCCAACTTATAATATAATTTTATTTTTAAGGAAAAAAGAAATTTAAGTGGTAGAAATTACCTGCCCAAATTCGGGCAACTATAGAAGATAAATTCCAAACGAGGGTAAAAATGGCAAACGCGACGGCTTTTTTGTGAGAACACGACTCCCAAGCGTCTCGAAACCGTCGAATCCAAAATGTACCTTCATTTATGTAACTCATATTCTTAGAAAATAAAAGATTTATAATTTAATATTTAATTACGAATTAAATATTTAATTATTAGGTTAGTGCAATGACATTCAAATCCAATATTGAGTTAGTAGAGTAACAACCACCCTATATTACCTAAACCATAGACGATTCAATTAGCTCAACTTCCTAACCTAATCTTTGATGATAATGACAATCATATACTCCATTTTGTTTACAAAACCTTCCAAAATATATATATATATATATAGACTCGATAAGATTTGGATCAACCAGATCCAGGAAGAATAAACTCGAAAAGATAATTCTTTTATCGACCTTATCTCTATATGCTACATACAATTAAATACATCGAAAATAATCAATAAGTAAACAGGTCTTAATTTGTCGACAACTAACAAGTTATACTCAAATTTAATAATAAAAAATTATT